>WMED01027421.1:0-10631 GCA_019650415.1 Pipa parva | reverse complement strand
GAAGTGAGCCGAACGCTTTGCGGCTCACTTCGCACTATGGTGAATGAGGGCCTTGGTGTTTTAAGCTCCATTGATACCCTTACTCATTGTATGCTGTCAATGTCATCTTATCCTAACAGGTGCACTGATCTTCTTCACTTCCTGTTCCTGTGAGTTTAGCCGAAAAGAGTAAGTTCAGTAGTAGTCTTCTGATGTAACATTGTTACTGTGCTTGCACTCTTTGGTGAAACTGACAGGAAGAGGAAGTGAAGAGATTTGCAGCATTGGAGCTTAAATCACCAACCAGTGAGTATCTCCTCTCTCCCTCTTGACAAACACCCCGTGACACAACAAGCCTACAGTTTTTTTTAAGGCTAGGTTTACACTAGTGTATTACACCGTGCATAATACGCTAGTGTGAAAAAAAAAAATACGGCTCAATGAAAGCCGATAGCACTTACCTAGTTCTGGACACACTAGCATATGATGCGCAAACGCTGGGTCCAGAACGCTATGTGTCACATTTTGGCCAGTGTATGATACGCTGCGCCCAAAATGCAACCACATAGGAAATGCTGTGAACGCCGAGGGAGAGTTCACACTGTCAATGGTAAGTACAATAGAAAAATGCGCTCAGCTTATTTTTCTTTTTTTTTTTTCACACTAATGTATGATGCGCTGTGTATCATACGCAAGTGTGAACCTAGCCTTAAAGAAGCCGTGGGTGAAATCCAAATAGTAATGAAAATAATACAACACAAACAATATATATGGTCAAATAATATAACAAAATGGGCAAATGGTGTTTTACCATAATCATCCATTGTTAAATACCACCATTAAATGTGAATAAAAGGTATCAATTTAAATGAGGTGTTTTCTTTTATTGGCTTTAAAGAAATATTATTATTCTCAAGTCTTGAATTATATAAAATTTCCATTGGATTGGCATGGCATTTATTTAAATACTGGATAACCCTGAAAATTAGCAGTAAATTGTAGGGTCACTTGACCACATGTGATGTGTTCACTCTACGCAAAGCCAGTTTGACCTCGCTTAAAATCAGCCCTGTTAAGTACACTTTTATGTTACAAAGCCCTAAAGACAGAATAATATTATAATGTATGTATATATTGCTAAACAGAAAACACTCCCGTCCTTTCCCATGCAAGCCTAAGGACATCCACTCACCGATTTGAGATATTGCTACATTACTTTGCTTCTCTAATAACATGCTGCATTTATTATATTCTTCTATTTTTCAGCTATCAGGAGAGAGCTGGATGCAATTCACCAGGCAAGCACAGGTCTAAATGATAGGTATTATTCCAAATGGGAAACATTTAACCCACTACAACAAAGATTGATGGGGGAATACAGGCTGCTTCGGTTTGTGAATCCTGCAAGGAACATCTGAACTTGATTGGTTGCTTTTTTCACAGAAAACAGTTTAATGAACATATGATGAACATATAAGGAATTGAAGGAACAGTCACAACCCCACAAGTTATTTACCCATCTACTGTAATTGTCACCATTAATTAAAATTAATTTTGAAATATATACAATTTACTTATTTTCAACGATTTTCAATTCACAAGTGCTTTTTTACAAAAGCCCCTCCTCACTCTCCTACTGTACTTCCTCTTCAGCTTAACAATGTACAGTACAATTTCAAATCAGCAACTTGATCTACAGGCTCAGTCAGTTCCTTGAGTGAAATTTTTAAACTGAACTGCTAAAGTAAAATCAAGTAAGACAGAGAACGAGCTTCAAAAACTGCCTATAAATTGACTTGAAATTAGTAAATAATACATACTGATGGTGCCTAAACTTTCCTATAAGGTATTTTAATGGTAAATCATTCTTTATAAATTGGGGCTTATTTATGACTGGTGATTTGTTGTATAAAGGTGTGAATTCACTTATATTCATCACTTCCTAATATTCATGTGTTTAGAAAACTCTGTGTTGTGGTGAATTAGAAACTATTACAACAGCTTAAAACAGTCACGGACTTATAGAATACCTCATGCCACTTTACGTGCGAGTGCACAGGTAAGTCACTTATTTAATAAAGCATTGGAGTCTGTTGCAGTAGCAAATTCAACAAGGTGTGTATTGTTTCACATTTTCCAGTTTTATTTTGCTAGATTTGAGTGGAGAATTAGGGGGATAATGTCAGAGTAGCTGCTATCCAACTGAGTACACCACATTATACAAGAGATGGTTACTGATGCAGTCAAGTATTCGCTATGGGGAAACCTCCATTTGGTAAATAAGGAGTAGAGAATTGGAGTGCAGCAATGCAAAGTGGTGAGAATTCACTTTGACAGTTGAATTTTCACTTTGATGAATAAGCCTCGGAGTCTATACTAGATTGAAATCATGGTATTTTATAGGGCTGGGTGGAACTTTTGCCCTGGGTGACATTAAGAAAGTTTTATGCTGATTTATATAGGAAAACATCTTTTCAATGTAAAACAAAATTAATGAAAAAGTAGCTTTAACATGGCATTAAATCCTTTTTAATTAGGCTAATAAAAAATGTTTCTCCAACAATAAATGGCCAAAAACCAATTCAACTTTTAAAATTATCCCCCAGGTGTTGAAATGGCTCTGCTTGGAATGTCTATTAACAAGAAAGCACAGGTTGCATGATGACTTTGTGGTCAGTACTGGTTTTTGCTCTGACCTTGGGTTCAATTCCACCCACAACATGATCTGTATATTTTGCTTTTGTTTGTTTGAGTTTTTTCAGATCCTATTAAGTCTTACAAGGGAAATCATCAATGGGGACATCATTTACAAAGGTCTTGTAACCCACAGCAACCAGTCAGCAATCAGTTTCCATGGTATAAGGAAGCAAAAGTAATAAAAGACAACTTCTGATTGGTTACAAGACCTCTGTTTCACCCCACTGATGAATTACCCTGTTAGTCATTTGGAGTGGGGTGGCATAGTAGGGGGCAGTACTGCAGGGAGGGTTGGAGCCCCAAAGCATGTAGATATGCAACTGGCTAAATAGTAAAAGACCAGTGTCACTAGATTGTAGACAGATATTCCTACATAGTACTGATAACATTTTAGCTTCAAAGTTAAATTAATTCTACTGATTTGTATTATTTTGTGTTTGATTTTCTTCCTAGTGGAAGCCATCTTGTATCTCTGAAGTAAAGTTAACCCCTTCTTATTTCTGTTGTTCTTTATGGAACTACAGATATTACATATTCATCGAGGAATCAGGAATTCATCTTTGTTACTGGTTCTCCAAGTACACATTATGTTTAAGAGTGACTTTCTGGTCTCATTAACTTAATAAGTATGCCGATGCATTCGACTGATGTTAGCTGAATTTATGACAGCTGTAACAGGACCAGGACCCACCATGCAGTCAAGCAGGAAAAACCATAAAGGAAAATACTGTCAGAAGTTAAGAGCTTTTCACTGTGATCGAATGAATTTAAAAAAATGCTAATGTGTTATTCAGGTTACGTTTAACTGAATACTTAATCAGCTCATCTCTTTGATAAATACCAGTGTCAGTCAAACATACTCATGCAAATCATAAAACACAAGATGCTCTCGGCACAAAGTAGTCAAATATTTATTGGCCCCAGCCCCTGCTGTATATACTTATGGTACATTTTGAGAGATTTTGTACCTGAATTTTTAGAATTGAAATGCTTAAAAATCTGAAAGTGTTATTTTTTTTGTTTGTTTTTAAAGTCAAAGAATCCCTGTTTGAAAGAATTGTTTATTTTTACTTGATATTTTTTTAAATGCCATACATTGGTAATAAGAAATGTTTCAGTAAATATAACCTATCTGTTTATATAAGTGGAAGGTGACAAGATGTTCCTGGAACACAATAAAAGAATTCATCCATTGATCCCATACAAATCAGTGACAAACGATACATTGCTTTCCTATCTTTACTGAGCAATGACCATGTGATAATCTTCTCTCATTTAAAGGGGATATTTATTAAGGTCTTTTTGACCCATTCGTCACTCTTCTATTCTATTGTTGATTTGAATCTTTATTCACTGCATTTTTGATTATGATAAATTTATATAGCGGTGACAAAAATTTACCACAACCGAATGATAACAAAACAAACGCATTTTACATTCAATAGTGTATCTTTTTCGTTCGTGACAAATATCAATATTGATGACATTTTTTTTTAGGGGAAAAATGTTTGGATAAAGAAAGATTTTCACAACCACCTTCATAGGAAAGAAAGGGTTTTCATAACCTTCAATACTTTTCGGTGACAAAAATTGTCATAAAGGTTTGGTAAATATTAATATCGGCAATTAGTTTTAACACAGAGACAATTTCCGATACCGCTCTTTTTCGGTAGCATTACATTTTGGTTGCCACTAGGCATTTTTTTTTAACTTTGATAAATATCCCCCATTAGTATGTAGTATGTAGTATGTGCGCATAGCACACATTTAAAAAGAAGAATGAGCTCTACATCCATCATTGTGCCTGGAGCATGGACACATGCTTGTCACATCTACCTGCATTGACCTAACTACCAATAACTGCAGACCATTCAGTCTTTATAATACCAAAACTGTTCATTATATACAACATACTGTATCTACAGAGTTCATTACAAACAACATACAATATATGCAAAATCTAGAATGTTTTGGATATAAAACATACAATATATGCAATATACAGACCGTTAGGTATATACATCATACAAGTACAACATACAATATTCCCAGTTTTTAGTAGATAAAGCTGAATATTATCCATGCACCAGTAAATGATTTACAGGAGGTGGAGTCATGTCAGGCAATCACAAGTGATGCACATTTCATTTATTATCAATAACTGCTTGTGACAATCATCCTTTTCCCCATAATCTGGATTTTATTGCACAAAGATTCAATGCCAGCAGCCAAAGAATTATGCATTTCCTCATCTAACTACAACAGAAAATAATTTAATATCCAGAAAGAAGCTATAAAGATGGGGTCAGGAAGGCTAAATCCATCTGGAATATTTCATATTGAGTCCCGGGCCTTTTTTGTCTTTTAAATATTGATTAATGTTGAATGGAAATGTACAAATTGCAGATTTAAAGCTGATTCTGAATTACAACTTCCAACATTAAATAAAAACCAGGAGCTGTAACTGAACAAAGGGGTAGGTGTGACATTTGTAAACAGCCAATTTTAATAACTTTTGCCACTGACACCTTTTGTTCCTACATGTGTATTCATGTACACATATATGTAGTTTATGGGAGATGGACAATAGCTGCAATTCTGCAATACTTTTATGCACCATTGAGTGGCATCATTTAGATGGTCTGCACTTGATATGTCAGTTGTTCATTGTTCCATAGTAAAAGTGAACTCATGCAAAACTGATTTTAAAAGGCTTTAGGGGATTATTTGTTCGGTACATCTTGTAGTTTAATGGAAACTGAACCAAATCTTCCACCAATTAGGGGCATATTGATTAAAAAACCGTGAGTTTGCATGGCAAAATTATTTTACTACAATTTGCAGCAATTTGCCTGAAGTGTACAAAGTCACTTGTTTGTATCTATGTATAATTTTATTTATAAAGTGTCACTAAGTTATGCGGCGCTGTACAGTTTAGCAATACAAATATAATACAGACATGGGAAAAATATTTAGCATAGGACAAGTGTAGTAAAGTACAAGCATAAATTCATAAAGATGCATCACGCTAAGTGCCAAAAAGTGATCAAAATAAGAGGATAGAGGTCCCTGCCCCATAGAGCTTACAATCTAAATGAATAAATGTGCCTATTTTTTGTTAAGGATTTTACTGCAATAGAGCAAATTGTCACAGACTGCCTGAGTGTTGTAGTGTGGCATACTGTAGCAAATTCACCATAAATAAACATATATACAGTAGATATATTGATGACAAGTGGTGTCATCTTCACATCTTCGCATGGATCTGTTTAGAAAAGACATTACCACTATGGGGGTTATTCAATAAGGTGTGAATTTGACAGTCAAATTCCCAAACAGCGGATTCCCATAGCAAATCCGCAACAATTTCCCCATTGTAAAGTCGTGACTGTGACAATATTCTCATTATAAAGACGCGACTGCGACAGTAGCAGTTTATTGCGACTGTCTTTATCTAGCAAATTCACACCTATACGCAACTATTCGGACTTTAGTGAATAACCCCCTGAAACTATCTCTTTCTACATAAATGACTGCATACTGGAAATAGCAGACATGATCCTAAAAAAGGACAATACACTATGTTGTTGTGTTTTGGTTTCTGGTAATGTTACTATGGAATATATGGATAAATTACAGTTATTTTTTACATTAATTTCAATAGCAGACAATTCCTAATTCATGTTTGCACTAGGTCACCACACTTTTTAATCCTTTGGATTCAAACATTTCCAGAATAGTTAACAGGTACCCTGCCTAATCCCCTCATTGTGGCATTTTCATTTGATGAAGTTAAATTTATGTATTCGCAGCAAAAGTCTTGTTGAATTGTCACACATGATAAGTACTTAATTATTGTCGCATTAAGGATGAATAGACAAAGGATCTTATTGACTAAAGAATGAATTTACCTGTTGAATTCACCTTTCTACAATCTGAGTTGCATTGCCAAAATAGTCGCAAATTCACTTCTGCTTATTGATGAAGCTGAGGATAGATTTGTAGAACAGGCAGACTGCTATGTAGTCGCATGCCTAGTGTAGTGAAGTCAGTCAAACAGAAGTAGGATGCAAAGTCAGGCGGAGTGATGTGAATTCCCCCAATGAAGTGCAGTGATGTCATCCTTACCATGTCCTACTAACGCTATATAAGTGAATATATACATCTGTTTCCATGTCACCTTGTTCCTACTTCATGTTAAGTAGTAGACTTATTTAGTCACAGTTGCCATTGCTACTTTTTTTACAAATAGGTGCCTTAAACCACACTGGAGCCCTGCCGGCAACCCCCCCAATTTGCCAATCTGATGTGGCAAAGTCAACAAAGTGAATTCGGAGCACTACGTCTTGTTGAGTTCGCGACTGTGACACACTCAGCCATTTTTTCAATAGTTAAAGTACCTGTGCACATTCACACAAAGCAATGCAATGTGCTGTGCTAGATCAAGATTATCAACTGCCTAGAGCGCTGCCTATGCTGCTGGAGGGGAGAGCTATCTTGGTGTGCCACCAGATGCACGATAATCGCACACTTTGAAAAAAAAATCTGCTAAATACAAACAAAAGTATATAAGTATAATAATGTGATTTTTTTTTTCCTGTGTGATGAAAAGGGAATGAAAATGTCAAACCAATTATTAAGACTTCATAAAATTTGTAGCGTGGTACAGATTTGACAGATACTGTGAGAAGGACTGGTTAATTGAATGTGTGTAAAAGAGCCCTAAGGGGTGCAGATATAAGACTGCAATAGGGGCTCCCAAGGTATTAAGAGAAAGCAGTATTAAAATAATGTTAACAATTGTGAACAATAAAGTCCAAGATGTAATTTTACATAGGGTTGCTCTGTCAATTGTTACAGCTAATGATTCCACCAGTTTGGATTTCAGCCCATCCACCTGGAAGCAAGGGCTACAGATCTCTGGTCCCCAGTGCAGGATAGGCACCAGGCTCCCCTCTCCCCCACAGTAATGCCCCTTTCCGGAGCCCATCCCCCCAGGATCAAATATAGAAGACTTAGGTTGCAGCAGAGGCGCTAAGTCTCAGGGGGATTGGGCCTGCTGGGATGCCTACTGTATACAAGTCATTTAGATTAATTTTATAATTACTTCCTTAAAAATTGAAGTGGCTTGCATAAAATGTTCCATGATGCATTTCCAATTTCAATTAGAGAAAGGGGAAACAAAATATTGTAGGGGGAATGGTGGTTAAGTAGGGAAAATTACATTACAATTACAACACTAACATCTGGGTATATCACAACTTAAAGTTGTTTTTTAAACAGAGGCAAGTTCTTTCTGAACACTTTTACTCCTCTCATTGCTGTTATTGCTTTGTTGCTTCTAGGGAATTTCAAACCCAAAGCATTGCTAACAATACTGTTTCTTTTGGCAATCTTCTCGGGGATCAATAAACTATAAAAGGGATTCTAAACATCTCCAGAGCTTGGAGAAAGTATTTACAAAAACTAATTGAAAAAGTGAATATTGGCTGTGTGTGCATGGACTGCTAGGAGAGACAAAAAAATTGTGTTGATCAGAATAAAGGCGTGTGCGTCTCTTCAGTCAATAAAGGCACTAGGAACTGAAACAATAAGTCAGTGTTTTAATTGAGAATACTGGAAGCACTGCATTATGGGCCTTCATCCAAAGTACTCTAAGAACTAATTGCAAACATGATAATTACAGTGATTGCTCAGTAACAATAAACATGCTTTCGCCCTTTCCTCCTCCCAGCACTTAGCCTTCGGGGTCCCATAAAAGCAATGGATTAATTTAAATCTCACTCTCCATCCAATGTGTTGTTTGTCAAGTGACAGTTTGTATCATTTAATAATGTGCAGTAGTGAAAGGCAATCGTTTTATTAACAGATGAAACAGAAAGCTGATACCTTAAATACACAATATAATTAAAATAAAAAGTTTACTTTATGGGGGTTATTCACAAAACTTCAAATTGTTGCATATAGGTGCCAATTTGCCAGATAAAGACAGTCGCAATAGACTTCTGCTGTCGCAGTTGCGACATTATTATGGGAAAATTGTTGCAATCTTAACATTAAAAATTTGGCGCAACTTTACAGTGGGGAAATTGTCGCTGATTTGCGAATCCGACAGTCGAATTCGTACCTTAGTGAGTAACCCCTATGTTTTAAATACAATAAAACAAAGTTTTTTTTAGTAGATTTCTACTGGAAAAACTACTGTATATACTTAATTAAAAATAAAAAGGTTTAGAAGTTTTAGGTTTTAGTCTCTGATTGGGGGGTGGCGGTGTTTTGCCTGCAAATCCTGGCTTGCTTTATGGCTTAAATGCTAGCTTCCTTTGTTTTTATCACTGCAGCTTGGTGAGTACATTATTTAGAAGGTTTATTACAATACTGATATTTGTACTCATTTTATTGTCAGGAAAGTGCATGATTTCAGAGCACTGTATGGTTTAAGAGTGCCTAAGAAATAGAGATGAAAAAAACTCCTATGCTTTGGCTGATTAACAGCTTTGCCATGTGTGGCCCTAATGCGCAATGATAAAACATCTGAACACTAATAATAAATGTGATTAAAAGCCCACTTTTTAAAATTAAAGGAACAGTCCAGCAAAGGAAACGTAGTCCATTTGTAGTAAGTACAGCGCTTCCATTAAAAAATCATTATATAAATTACATGTATTGGTCATTTTAAAACCAACAAAGGGCTTCAAAAAACAGGCTGGACGTTTCCTTTAAATAGATAAATATCATACTTATGGGGGGTTATTGCAAAAAGGTGTGAATTCGCCAGCTAAAGATGGTCCCAGTGGACTGCTTCGGTCGCACTTGCGGCCTCATCATGGAAATATTGTTGCGGTGGCTACTTTAAAACTGTCGCTGTCACAGATTTGCTATTGGAATCCGCTGTCTGAGAATTCGCCAGTCGAATTCTTACTTTAGTCAATAATCCCCTTAGAGTTTTTGGAAGCACAGACTGGATATATACCTACTACATATGCATTTGTGGTGTTGCTGCTTTTTTTTTTTTTTTTTAAATGGCTTCAATCGAAAAAAAGAAACATTTGATTGACAAAACTGGTAAAATTAGAAAATGAAATGTATGAAAAACAATAGCATTTTGTTAGCAAACCATGATAAAAAAAAAAAGCTCCTATAAGTTACAAAGCCAAGTGACCAGCAGTGAACCAAGTAAAACAGGAAGATGGCATTGTACATGTATTCACTTGAAAGTAATCAGCAATCTGCTTATAAACTTGCTCATGGTTATCCCTGCATCAGACTCGGTACCTTGCACCCTATCAAAAATGCATGGTTTCAAGCTGAAATCCCTGCGGCACCACAATGTATCAGGTGTATCTGATTAGTCTCCACAAAAAAAGAGAGAAATTAGAAATGACTTTAGGCAAGCTGCCATTATTATTCAAAGTATAAAAAAAAATGGAATAAGGTGACCAGAATCAACAGCAGCATAATTCCAACCTTTTCATTCGTCGCCACATGCAAAGTGCCGACAACATATTTATACAATAAATACATTTTATAAAGGTGATTAGTTTGCAGGAGATCATTAACATCGGGGAATGTTTCACTTTGGATATAACAACCATTATTATTATTAGTCCCCTGAATGGTTTGATTTTAGCTGGGAACTTCTCACCCAGAGAGTTCGTCAATAAACTGCCCCATTCGTGACATGCAGAGTCTGTTGCCTGCAATAAACTGCCCCAGTCATGACAAGCAGGGTCTGTTGCCTGCAATAAACTGCTCCAGCTGTGACAGGCAGGGTCTGTTGCCTGCAATAAACTAATAAACTGCCCCAGCCTTGACAGGCAGAGTCTGTTGCCTGCAATAAACTGCCCCAGCTGTGACAGGCAGGGTCTATTGCCTGCAATAAACTGCCCCAGCTGTGACAGGCAGAGTCTGTTGCCTGCAATAAACTAATAAACTGCCCCAGCCTTGACAGGCAG
>WMED01027420.1:0-10632 GCA_019650415.1 Pipa parva | reverse complement strand
CATCCATTTTATTATCCTCAGTCCCAAACACACACACCCCACATCCTTTTTATTCCACTCAGTCCCACACACACGTCCCACATCCTTTTAATTTCCCTCTCTCGACACACAAATACCTTATATCCTCTTTTATTTCTTTCTACCCCCACAAATATGCCCCATATCCATTTAATTTCTCCTCTAACTCTTATAAATGCCACAAACACATGCCACATATTTTATTAATTATTCCCCCTCCCCACACACATACACATATGCTCTTTATTAATTATTTTACACACACATACCCAAGTACCCACCCTGTTTCCACCATCTGCCACAAATCGAAAAGTTCCAGCAGGCAGTATCAACTCTTTATTCCTGCAGGCCCCTGTCCCCGGCATAAGCATGATGTCATCAATCAGCATCAAGGGGGGAATTCAGCATTCAGCGAAGTGAGCTCCAAAGCCTTCTGCTCACTTCGCAAATGGTATTATGCGCATAAAAAGGGATTCCTGTCTCTGCGAGTCCGAAAGACTTGCCTCGCCGAGACGGGAATCCCTTTAATGCGCATGCTGATGTCCGCGTGCAGGACATCAGCAAGCGCATAATACCATTTGAAAAGTGAGCCGAAGGCTTCGGAGCTCACTTCGCTGAATACTGAATTCCCCCCAAGTTGTGATACCAGGTGCCAGGGCCTGGAGCATCAAAGAAGAGCCAACACTACCTGACTTCTTTCATTTTCAGGGGCACCAAGGCAGGATTGTGTTTGCCTGCTGGACCCACAAAGGCATCCTTCAGTCCTCCGATGGGCCATCAATCCCCTAATTTGCCACTTTAATCTGGAAAAGTAAAATTGGAGATTGTTACAAAGTACATCTTGCATAACTCATTACTTCGACAGACTCCAATGCTTGATACATAGTCTATTTACCTTTGCAACCAAACATAAAGTGGTGCAAAGAGCTCTGTACTTCCATGACTGTCGAATTGGTTGTAAATTCGCCACATCACAGAGTTTGTAGAATGTGGAAAGGGCAGAAAGTGGCAAATTAATGTGAATTTGGATCTTTACGCGACTGATTTTACTTTCATGAATAAGCCCCAAAAATGTTTCAGAAAGAGGCTCATATGTGTGTCTGATTTTCTCTTAGGAAGAGTTTTTATATCTGTATTAAACCAAATGAGAATTGTGTATAGTGAAGAAGTAAAACAACAAATGAAAAACAAAACATTACCCCGGGGTGTACACAAAAACTGACTTTTATAAAATACTAATTCTCGGTGTACCACAAAACATATATAGTGACTCCATCATTATTATAAGCAAGCAGGGCATTAATTATATCTTGAACTATGCTTCCTTTCAAATTTAAAAGCAAAGTACCTTGAGACGTAGATCACTATATTATAGATTGCCTTTATTAGTATGCACTGAGTATATTACTTATTAGCACTATTCAGAGCAATTATTTTTAACAACCTCATCAACATAAAAGCTTCTAACAAGAACTCTCCCTATAAATTCAACTAATATGTAACTTGACATTTATCTAAATTCAAGACTTCCTCTTCATTCTCTTCTTTAATCATTCTCTGCCTCTCAACATATATGTACAAGCCTATTCCTACTTTTTATTTTATACAACAAAAGTCAACCTAAGCTTCAACAACCCAGAAACCCTTATAATATTTTATTTCAATGATCTGGTTTTATTTCAGGTTAAGAATACTAAATAGTAGTATCAAAATGTTGGTTTTATTAAACAGATTTTAATATTCTTACCTTCCAAAAACAAGCTGTGCTATGTCATTCTAGTCTTTTTTTCTCCTAACCTTTGTCATTAAGGCTAAAGTATATCACTTGATCAAAATAATTTATTTACATTTTGTTTTGCGAATCAAGCACAAGTGAAAATTGCTGGCGATGACTGTAATTTTTTTTTTTTTAATTGCTTTTGTGCAAACTACGACAACATTGGTAAAAATCTCATCCAATCTGGTACATTTCCAGGTCTGGGGTGAAATAGTATTTGCAGATGTTATCTGACCTACATCTTAACTCATCTGTGGTTGTTTTGCATTCAAACTAAATAAATTAGTAAACCCAGTTTAGCAGACAAGTCATCAAACCTTTATCAACGAGGACCAGCATTTTGTCTTTAGTCATAACCTTGTACTTGTTCTCTATGGGAATCCAGCACAGCATTTAACAATTAATATCAGCAGAAGGACTCTGGATGATTTATAACTCTATTATTTTACAAGTACCAAACTTTACTTTTATATTTTTTGAATTTTTTTTTTTTTTTTATGATCATAGTACTTAGTACTTCCTGTTTGAAGCATTCCTGCTCATCTTCAAGGCTTTAGTGGTGGTATGGAAAAAAGAAGAAAGAGTTTACTACAGAAGAGAAAACGCAGAGTAGGTGACGTCTTAGAAAGGAAATATTATGACCTTGTGATGGTTTTGTCCACCAGCCAAGGAAGTTTCAGAAAAAAATAGAACAGACAGAAGTGAATGAATAAAAAGGACACTACGTGTCCCGTGGAAGGAGCAGGAGGGATAAGTGCAGAGGTGAGTAGTTGAAATGATCTCTTGCTGTTAAATCTCTGCATGCCTTGTCCCTCCTGCTACTCGATCATGAGAGTTGCTATTGCAGGTATTAGCCTGTTCCTGATACAGCTGGCTTGCTGCCAGAATTTGCACAGTTGTACAATACGGTTGGGAAGTTCAAAGTGTGACTATAACAATCTTCTTTCTTTCACAAACAATCATGAAGTAAGTAAATGACTTATTCTTCTCTGGCGCATGCTTTTTATGTTTCTTTACAGAGAAATCAATGCCAGAGTTAAGGAAAGGCAATTAGGACTGAATCATGTCATGATCCTGTTTTGTTTTTTTTTTCCTTTGCAGATTGTGACAAACGATAATTACCGCATCTTAATCTTCTATCATCACTTTGTCAAACTGGATGTAAGTGTGTTATTATATTGCAATTCGCTATTGTGTTGCTTTAAATATGATGCGGCAATTCCTATAAAAACTGTGTATTTAGCTTGACGGAATGTTAAAACGCTATTAGGAAATGAACGGATAAAATGATAATTGTCTGAATATGAAAAAAAAAAATTAGACATCAAGGGCTATGCTAAAAACCCATGTGTATTTGTCTTTTAACCAATGCAAAATTCTATAGGATACAAAGCATGTGCCAAGGTGCAAATCAGCTGCTCAGACTAAACAATCATTAACTTAAAAATAATACCTTTATTACGCAATGTTATATATATAGATAGATAGATAGATATACAGGTTACCCTATGCAATAAGCACAAAGCATAACATTGGTAACAAATCACAGTTTGTCACATTGCTTTTGTGTTTGAAATCATACAAAAATACAAGATTACTTTATGCCTTTTTATTACTTGACTTGTGTTGCCTACCATAATGTGCTGTGGATGGAAAAATAAAAACACAACTAACAGATACACACACATACGGGGGTTATTCACTAAAGTCCGAATTGTTGCGTATAGGTGCGAATTCGCCAGATAAAGACAGTCGCAATAGGTTGATACTGTCGCAGTCACATCTTTATAATGAGAATATTGTCGCAGTCATGACTTTATTATGGAAAAATTGTCACAATCTTAACGTTAAAAAATTGTCATGACTTTACAATGGGGAAATTGTAGCGGATTTACTATGGGAATCCTCTGTTTGAGAATTCAACAGTCGAATTCACACCTTACATTTAATCTTATAACCCCCCATAGTTGGTTACTGTGGGTAGGAATCATGGCAACCTATCTTTAATTGGTAGAGCTCCTAAAATGATACCAGGTAGGGCTAGGACTAATCCAGTCCTTGGCAACAGCAGCAGATGCTTATGTCATAATTATGAAATTAAGATTTGTTTCTGAGTCTCGCTTATTTGACTGGGAGATCGTTGTTTCGTTTACTGCTGCCAGTATCAGATAATATTTTTAGCATGTGAGGAGAAGATGTTGTTCTCCACACGGTTGTTAATCAGGGTAATGTTGTGTTAATAGCTTGTTCTTCATTATATTGGCCTAGTGATGTGGTGTTTTCTATTTCATATTTATTTCATTATGTACATAAGAATTTATTTATGCGTAAGGCATTTATAGTAAATATGGAGGTGAACAAGGAGGATAGTGTGATAGTATTAGTTCCTTGTGCAGTGGTTACATGTGTGGAAGACCTATGCAAAAGCACACAAACAAAATACGCACTAATAGTGCATTATATCAGTGATTCAGATAATTCACACAAGAGAAAAGCCCAAAATAACCAAAATAAGGTAAAATAAATCCAAATAGCTTGATTATCAATGTGAAGAAAAAAGTGTGCATATGGAAAAGTGATACACTCCAAACTCCAGGTGCATATGGTGGCAATAATCACCTATAATATAATATACTGTATATGCTCACCAGAAATATACATATAGGAGCTTTAAGTCATATCAGAAATGATCCACTTGGTTTAAGGTAGATTTAAACGAACAGGAATCTCACCAATCCGTAAATCAAATACATGAATCCCAAATAGAGAAGAGAGAAATCTCCATAGTGTAAAAACCTTTTACATTTATTTAAGTTGGAAAAAATAGCAGTAGTTATACTCACAAACATAGCAGATAAAAATCGCATATAGAGATAAAAACCCAGTGCAGGAGATATCCTTCACTGGTTACATATGTTATGATCTACATCACTACTGGGTATATTTCATTAACGTGTGTATTATTTTATTTGTAGTCTTTCACCATACATTGCTCAAATGACTTTCTGGGTCAATACCCTGGGGCTATTGGGGCTATACTAGGGGTAATGGGAGGTGAAAACAAAAGTACAGAGATCTTCACTAAAGACATTCCCCCTGAACATAATTAGCCAACTTGCTTGCAGTCTGCAATGCTACATATTGAAGTCTCAGTTTGTATCTCCTGTACAGTTTGTATCTATGTACAGCAACTCAACAACGTAGAGGCTGCTATTTTTGGGACTTTGAGCTTGCTACTTTAGACCACCACTGGGAAAGTGCAGACAGCGTATAAACATGACAACACTTTTACACAAAGATGTCACATAGCAAGTAATTAAATGCAGAATTAAAGGGCACTCCACACAGACAGTTTATCCTCTAGCTACTGTACACAGAGCTATGCCGTTGAGTTGAAACATGCTCTCCACAAAACAAACTGTAGGTACTGGTAAGGTACTCTTGTCTCTAGTGAGAAATAAACAGGTAAATACATTATAAAGAATCAGGAAAATAGCATCTAAACCATAAGAACACTATACACATATGTTAATGAAAAAGGCTACTAATGCATAGCCGCTGGAGGAGGGAGGCGTGCCCTCTCCCGACTCCATGACCACCGACAGCCAATCAGAAGAGCCATCGGCTGTTGTGGGCGGGGCTTGGGTGGGGCTTCAGTCATGCGCTCCGAGCCCCAACAAGGAGGCTAAAGAGCTGCAAGTGGCTCGCAAGCCGCACTTTGCTGACCACTGACTTATACTAATGTTAGGTACATTGTTACAAGACTAGGGAGAAATTAACTAAACTCGAAAAGGCCGATTTCACCTTTTTGAGTTTATTCCCTGTAAATATCGCTGTACATTTAGTAAACATTGATCGATAGTTTTCAATCGATTTTTACTGATCGAAACTTTTCAACTGGATTTTTTTTCAATGGAAAAGTAGCCAATGTACTAATGCAGCGGTTCTCAACCTTGTTGAGACTGCGACTCCCGGCGCTGACGTCACTTGCCAACGTTCAGGCCCGACGTCATCACGTATGCGCATAACGTGATGTTCAAGGCTGACGTCACCACGCAGAAACCCTTATAAAAAGGGACCTGCGATTACTACCGGGCTCCACAGCGGTTCGTGACCCCTGTGAGATGGTTGAGATGGTTGCGCGACCCACAGGTTGAGAACCGCTGTACTAATGTAAAGTATGGCTACTTTTCCACTGAAAAATCTGATCTAAAAGTTTCGATTGGTAAAAATCCATTGAAAACTATCGATTAAAAATTTACTAAACGAACAGCGATATTTACAGGGAATAAACTTGAGAAAGGTGAAATCGGCCTTTTTGAATTTAGTAAATTTCGCCCTAAATGTATTTCATGCTACAATTCTCCTTTAGAGATGATGGATAATGTAGGGGTTTGCCAGTACATTCTGCTGTCAGTAAATAATTACCAGATCAGAAATCCAGTGTCCTTTACAGCTCTTGCAATCAAACTTTCCAACCATTCAGGAAATTGATATTGGAAATCACCCTGCTTGTACACTGTAAACAACAGGCACCAAAACTCCAAATATCAGCAGGATCGGAACTTACATTCCTCTAATACATTGCCTCTGTCAACTCCATAGAGAAAGTGACCTTTCTGTAAAGCAATGTAGCTTTCTATTGAATAATCGGGAATACTGGATTAGAGATTGCTGGCAGTATACTGTATAATCATAAGAGGTTCAGATAAATGGGGGTAATTCAGGAAAGTGTGAACTTACCTGGCGATCCTACAGTTCACCTCGCAGAGACTGGTATACGCTCCCTGCTCTCCTGCACGCGGAGATCAGTGAACGCTTTAAAGGTACTTCGCCTCACCTCGCAACCACTCGAGTCGCCTCGCGAAACTGGAATACCTTTAAAGCGTTCACTGATCTCTGCGTGTAGGACATCAACGAGCGCGTAACAGTTTCTGCGAGGTGAATCGAAGAATCGCCAGGTAAGTTCGCACTTTAATTACCCCCAAAAATTGTGATTAAACTGATGCTTGCAAAAATGAAGACACTGACCCCCAGTTCTAACGGTCATTGGTGGATTCAGAAAGCATCAGGACCCTGAGCAACAATATGTTTTGGGCCACCCATCCTTCATAACTGCCATTATACAGTATATTTGTCAGTAACCCTGCCCCCTTCCACTGGCCCAGATATATTTCAGACAGGTGATTCTGACCACTTAGTTTACAGTGATCAGATAAGCGCATTTAAGATTTGAAAATAAGGAAATGAACTACATATGGTTCAGTCAGAAGGGAAACTACCTATAAAATTGTGGTTATCTGACCCATATTACATGCCCCCATAAGGGAAACAGTTTTTTTTTTTTTTTTGCTTTTTCCAATATACATTAATACATTTCTAAACAATTTCAGCAAAACATTTTACACAATACGGATCTGATTTTCAGATGTATAATGACATGTATCTATGTACTTTCATATAGTAAGTGATCATGTGCATTGTATACAGTATATTATGGTTGCTGAAAAGATTGTGCAGTTTTATTTTATTTATTTTTAGAAATTGTCTCCCAGTTATATTCAGGCTAGTGAGAAGCGATAGCGAGGGAAAGAGGGAATTGCACTGCAGAGAGGTAGACAGCATGGAGTGTTGCCAGCATTCCAGGGAGACACTCCAAATCAAATTGCTTCTGCAGCAAGAATTATAGTAAGTTAATCAGTCATCTAAGGAACTTCTAGACTGCAAGGAGTCTCTAGATCATTCTAACTTTCCCAGTACATTCAGTTCATACAGAGTTATGGTAAATTCAAGCCAAGATCATTTTATCTGAGAGGAGGTCCTTAAGGAGTATACTGAGACTTTTTACATGGAATTGTTTATCATTGCCTTAAAGATTTTACATGGTTAAGGACTACTGATCCGTGCTAATTTATTTTGTAATTTCCATTGTTTGATATTAGGTATATATCATTGTTATTATATGTATTTCATGGGCACAGTATATAATTGTTTCTTTTTTCTTTATTGGCTGATAGGATCACATGACTTCCAGTATTATGCAGAGATAGTGTGGGATTAGCAATCAGATTAAATTAATTTTATGTTGTTGCTTATAAGCCATAAGCGATAAATGTGTCTATTAACTGCAGCATCTATAACCTGCTACAGTGCCTCAGTATACAAGTGCTGGTCAACGAATTAGAATAATTTGAAATAGTGCAATCATGAAATTCTTTGAATGCATTTTTTGTGCAGAAAGCAAATCAGGTGTTCACCGCACCTGTCCTACTCGTTAGGCTAATCACAGAACTCGTTACCTGTAGAAAATTTGCTCAGCTGAGCTTTCCAAAAGGCCCATTTAGGCCATTTAACTGTGACACTGTTGTTTTATTGAATTAGAATAAGCATCAATGTAAACCTTTGGTCTGTTAATAGATTCCAAGAGAAATCTGCTACTGTCTATCTAATGAGGTACAATTACCAGTCCTTCTGGTAGAACTTTGGAGCATATTTATTGAAGTGCCAATTGTTGTGTATGTGCAATGATTTGCCACAACTTGTCAATTTGAATTTTGACATACCAGATAAGCCGCTCTTTCTCTGTATAGTAGAGGTGCCTCTCAGGCAATGCAGGTAGAAGTCCGGGTGCTCAGGAGCATAGAGTAACTTTAATCCAGTAACACAGCAATCGAACACAGAACCTCCAGCACTCCAAATGTAAAAGCATTAATAGTTTATTTATGGATCACTTAAAAGCAGGTACATGGTCATAATAAAATCAGAGGTAGCACCTAACGCGTTTCGCGCCGATGCGCTTAGTCATAGTATGATGTGCTAAGGGTTATAACAAGCCTTTTATAGGAAGGCAATCAAACAAGCAGCGGGGCCCCCACCTGAAGAACTGTTAACCAATCCTTGTTCTTCAGGTGTTTAAGATGACCTCTGTGGTACAAGTGTAGGAGCATTCATTTAATTTTCATTGCGCTTCATCATTTAAAGTTTTATAATATTTTTTTATCCCTTTGGACTTTTTAAGAACATTCATTTATTTCAAATCCATTTATTTGTTGTATTTATTTGATTTATCTGCACATTTTTATCTGGTTGTATATTTGTATTGAATTTTCTTCCCAAGGCGCTATACCATTCCCTTGCATAGGTTTTTGTCATTTTTACCTATGAATATGGTGAGCTTATGTTGGAATGAGGAGGAGACTGCTTTATAGGGCATGTAACCTCAAAAATGATTTTTCATATTTCATAAATAATCCTAAAACATACATTTCTTTAATACATAGGTTCAAAAACTTGTCCTTAGGCCCTTCTATAAGTGCATGTTTTGTGGGTTACTTGCGTTGCAAGACAAGGTTGACCCCATAGAATTTCTCATCACTTTAAATACCCACCTATGCTTATATCCTGAATCCTGTAGTGCTCGGGGGGCCTAAAAATGAGGGTGAGAACTATTTCTCTAATATATTGTTATTTTTTTCTGCTATTATCTTTTTAATTATTGTTATGCTACTTTTAGTAATGCTTCAAGTAACCTTCACCCAGGACAGAGTTTTAGTAATATTATTAGATTGTTGCAGTCGTTGCAACTCTGTGCTATAAAAGCAAGATGTTCAGTGATGCTGTGTTTGATGTCAGGGGTAATAAAGAGTATTTACTGATTTTAAATAGCTAGTTCTAGATGGAATTGTACTAAGCAAGTTTGTGTCACTGAACCGAGGGAGCAGGTTGGAATTTCAGGATTTAATATCGGGAAACTAAAGATATAAGTGACAAGAGATGTAAAAAAATGTTAAGATTAATTTTACCATTGCAAAACCTTCTATATGTATATTCTTTCACTTTGTTTTAGATTTCATATATTTCTATCACAATTCTTCAACTCTTATCATACTGATTCTATTTATAAATGCTCGGCATTATACCATGATAAAGTACTGGCAGGAAATAGGAAATGTCAGTAAAATAATATTTTCTGTTCATTCATAATCAGGGGGTTAGTGACTATAGTGAGAATTCAGCAGTCGAATTCTCAAACAGCGGATTCCCATAGCTAATTCGTGACCTCGACAATTTTCCCATTGTAAAGTTGTGACCGCGACATTATTTCCATAGTAAAGTTGCGACTGTGACAGTATCAGTCTATTGTGGCTGTCTTTATCTGGTGAATTCACACCTTTACGTAACAATCTGGACTTTAGCTAATAACCCTCTCAAACCCAGGATCTCAGCATCCCAAAGGCAACAACAGTGCTCACCAGTGACCACTATACTGCTTATGTGCATCCTGTCTGAAATCCCACAACCAATATTACTGCCAATCTATATACCTTTGTGAGGGGATTACAAATGGAAAACCTCCTTTAGATCAGCGGTTCTCAATTAGTGGGGCGTGCCCCCCGGGGGGGCGAGGCTCCGTAAAGGGGGGCGCGAGGCTCCTTAAAGGGGGGCTCGTTTGATTACCTCCTCTGTTGCCAGCTGTCTGCTGTGCTGTAAAGCTGAGCTGACAGCCGGCAACAGAGGAGGGTCTCCCCAGCACTGATTAAGCTTCCTGTGAGCGACAGGAAGCTTAATCAGTGCTGGGGAGAGGAATCGCTATAGCACAGACAGCCGGCAACTTTGCCGGCTGTATGTGCTATAGAGCTGAGCTAAGTGCTATAGAGATTCCTCTCCCCAGCACTGATCAGTGCGGGGGGAGAGGAATCGCTATAGGGCTATAGCCGACTGTCTGTGCTGTAGCGCTCAACTCAGTGCTACAGCACAGACAGCTGGCAACAGAGGATCTGGGTAAGGAGAGGGTAGTAAGAAGGGAGGAGGAGGGAGGCTATAGGGGTAGCAAGTGT
>WMED01027418.1:0-10633 GCA_019650415.1 Pipa parva | reverse complement strand
GCTGACAGCCGGCAGAGGAGGAGGAGGTAGATAGAGGGAAGGAGCCGCGGCACACCTGACAAGCTGCCACGGCACACTAGTGTGCCGCGGCACAGTGGTTGAAAACCACTGGCCTATGCTACACTACCAACAATTGTCATGGAGTGTACTTCAGCAGACAAACACACTCTGATAAATATGACCCAGAATGCCTTGTCCTTGTTGTTTTAGCAAAACTTAGGAACAGATTTATCTCTGGAATTAAACTATTTATTTTTGTTTGTTTTTTTTGCAATTTTTTTTTTATAGACTTTTAAAACACATTTTGCTTTACACGTACTTATTTTTTGTCAATAAACTTTAACAGTTGTGTTCATCTCTTTTAAAGGGTTGGGGGAGGTCAGAGAGAGATGGGGGTGGGTATTGCATGGAAGGGGGTAGGAAGGTTAATTTTTTAATAGTCTGTAGTGACTGAGAATTGGAGTGGTTAAGATTAATGTTATTTGTGTATGCTAAAGAATCATACCTGTTTCTGGATGTAAACTCAATATTGATTTCTGTGGATATTTTGCTTGATCCTTTGCCTTACTAACTTTAACAATTGTATTAAAGTGCACCTGTCACTTCAAAATATTAATACTAATTTAGGTTAATGAAATAAACATGTTATAAATATATGTTTTTGTTTTTTGTTTTTTTAGATGTACCTTTAAACAGCATTTCTCTCTGTCATCTTCCCTGTCAGCCTGCCTTTTCTTTCCTGGGTCAGGGGATGATGATTGACATTATAGCTCCTCTAATAAGATCCCTGCTAGATCGTGATTTCAGGGATCTGATTTGAGGAGCTGTAATGTCAATCATTATTTAGCCCCACCCACCCAACTCAGTAAAGAAAAGGCAGGCTGACAGGGAAGATGACAGAGACAAACGCTGTATAATAGTATTGCTTTTTATAGTTACACTGTAAGTACTAAAGACACTTTTTATGTCAATAAGAATTCAAATACAGGTAGTCCTCGGGTTACGACGGCCTCGAGTTACGTCGTTTCAGGGTTACGACGCTTTATACGATGCCTTGTTCCGACTTACATGGTTTTACGACGTAAGTCGAACCATACTGTATGAACGTATGATCCGGCTTGCATCGAAATTCGGTTTACGACGCCTCGTAAGAACGGATCAATGTCATAAGTCGAGGACTACCTGTAATGAAGGAAGAAGTGATGTATATAAGATTACGCTCCTTTTTGATCTGTATTTATGTGAAGAATATTTCTTGAACATACACATTTAACATTTCACAGTGTTACTGGAATTTGCATGGGAACTTCTTGTAATTTAAAACCTTATAAACATTTGGTTCTAACATCAGAACTAGACCTTTATCACTTAAAATGACAATCAACCCACTTAACTGTTTAAAAATATACCGTAATTTTCGCTCCATAAAACGCACTTTTTCCCCTAAAAGTTGGGGCAAATGTTCTTCAGCTGCTACAAGGCATAGGTAGGAGGAGAGAGCCTGTATGTATTCATAGTACTAACCTTCCTCCAGTGTACCAGTGAGCTGCCTCCTGTCAGCACTTCTCCAGACTTAGCTAAGTTGAGCACAACAGCGCTCCCCTCGGCCCTATTCACTGTGGATTCAGCCACTAGTACAGCTGCGCTAGTAACGGCCAAATCTACGGTGAATAGAGGCAACAAGGCCGAAGGTTCACTGGTGGTACACAGGAAGAAGGTCAGAAGATAAGCAAGCAGGAGGGGAGGCCAGGCAGGCACAGGTGGGGTGCTATATTTTATTAAATATTTTATCACACAATTTGGTTCAGAATATTTTCTTATTTTCCTCCTTAAAATTCTAGGTGCTTCTTATAGAGCTAAAATACGGTAATTTGGAAATATGTTGAAGCTTCTTCACGTTCTATATTCCCAGAAGCGGCTCTGGCCCGAACGGCACCCTGGGCAACCCCCAATCCGGCGACCCCAGTCCCGCGACAACCCCCCTGCCCCTCACTCACCTCCAACACCACATATGCTATGGGCGCCCCCTAGCATCTGCCTATATGGCCTAATGGGAGAGCCGGCCCTGAGCATTCCTACAACTGTTAATGTAATCCTTTACAGACATAAAATGTATCAAATCTGAAAAGGTTTTTTGTTGGTAAAATGTTGCAGAAACAGTGTTTATTTCATTAAGCCAGTATCACCTAGTTAAAAATGCTGTTTTCACCATGTAGAAAAAAACATTTTTGTGCATTCTTTTTACGTCAAAAAGTTGATTCGATCCTTTAAAAACAGCAAAAAGCTTGATAAATATCCCCTTAGTGTGAGGCTGCCATATACACACTCTTACACATGTAAACACATTGGTAGAAACATGCATTCACATTCCTACATATGCACTCACACTGGTATACATATGCAAGCACACATACACACTAACAGACATAAACACACAAAAGTAAGCGTTAACTAAGGCTTCTTTCTAAAACCCACTCTATCATGTGATTACATTTCCAAGGAATTCTGAAACCTGGTGATACAGCAGCACAAATAAGCATCAATGTTTTTTTCTGTCTTTTACTAATTGTAATTACTTTATATTCAAATAACCTTTAAAGCGGATCTGTCAGGTTAGACAGACTTTTTTTTTTTTTTTTTAGGAAGCAGGGAGTAACACTGTAGTACAAGAGGCAAACTCCCTGCTTCTTTTCTGCTCCGATGCTCGACTTGAATAAAAAGTGGGCTTGGGCAGAGCTAAATGATGACTAACATTATAGCTCCTCCAATCAGATCACTGCTAGTTTGTGATTTAAAGGGATCTGATTGGAGGAACTTTTATGTTAGTCATCCTTTTAGCCCTACATTTAGCATTCAGCTAAGTCAACACCCTGCTTCCTAAAAAAAAAAAAAAAAAAAAGTCTATTAAAGAGGAACTATAGTCAGATTACATCTTTATATATGAAGTACTATATCTTAGTGAGAAGCATTTCTCCCCAGTAGATGTGTAATAAATCATCTTGCTTCAGATGAAAAAGCACTAGAAAACTCCTGAACCAGGAAATGTATGTGTAACATGTACTGGCCAGGTTTCCATGAAAGGGAACCCTCCTCCGGACATTTTTTCTTAATGTGTAATGTAATGCCTGCACATAAGTTAGCTTTCCTGAGTCCCAGACTCTAATCTCCTGCATTTCAGGAATGTAAACAAAGCATGTTTGATGAGGCCAAAAGGTTAGCACACTGCTTAACCAATAGCAGTCTGGCAGCTTTTTCTTCTTGTGTTTAGCAGTTATATCACACACATTTCCTGGTGCAGGAGTTTTGCAGGGCTCTGTTATAAATCATTCTGCTTCAAATGAAACTACTACTGGGGAGAAACACTTCTCACTAGGGTATAGTACTGCATATGTAGAGATGTAATCTGACTATAGTTCTCCTTTAAGTGGACGTGACACATCTAGTTTAACTAAAGTATTTTAGTGAAGGAAAGAAAGAGCTGAATTGAAAAAACAAATGAGAAAAGCTATTTTAGCAACATTACTTTTAATTTGTAAACTAAATTTCAATGTGTAAGTTATTTTCTTTTCTTTTACAAAGCTGCCTTGAGTTGGGAGCTCTATGCAATTTATAAAAGAACTTTGGCCTTGTGCATTTATGTGGTTATCAAACGTATTCATAACTACTAATATGCTTATAAATCACAGAAAGGGATATATTAACCTCTATACTATTGCCGGCAACTGAACATTTTTCAGTGCAAGGAGTTCTATTCCTCCCCCTACTCTGGATTTGGCAAGTGGTTACAAATTTGGATGCTCCCATTCAAAAACACCTGCTAAGGTCACACTGCCAAGGGGCCAACTGCTAAAACTAGTGAGGCTGCAGAAGAGATGTAAACAAAGGCTCCTGCCAGCAAGAATGCGCCTGCCTGCTGACATCCAGACAGGAGCAGGTGAGAGGCAGTCTGCACATAATAGCACTCACATACTCCGGTCTCCCAACAAAACATGCTTGGGAAAACTGTATTGTAAAGTGAGGTAAAAGGAACAAATGTCTTTGAATTGTTGTTTAAAGCATCTCCTGTTCATGAATGCTTAAAGTGCACCTGTCACCTCAAAACTAATACTAATTTAGGTTGTACTAATGAAATAAACATTTTGTAAATATATATGTATTAAAAAAATAATGTACCTTTAAACTGCATTTCTCTCTGTCATCTTCCACGTCAGTCTGCCTTTTCTTTCCTGGGTCAGGTGATGAATGACATTATAGCTCCTTCAATCAGATCCCTGCTAGATCATGATTTAAGGGATCTGATTGGAGGAGCTATAATGTCAATCATTATTTAGCCCTGCCTGCCCAACACTCGGGAAAGAAAAGTCAGAATGACAGGGAAGATGACAGAGAGAAATGCTGTATAAAGGTAAATTTCTTAAAATACATAAATATTTGCAAAACAGTACAACCTACATTAGTATTAGTTTTATGGTGACAAGTGCACTTTAAGGACTGAATGGTAAATTTGGAGTACTGTAAGATCTGCCTTACAAATATTGTTCGTAACAATCTTTTGGCATTGATGTGGGATTTCTGAAAGCTTTTCTGTACCCAAAATGGGGCTAAGAGCAGACCTTGTTTCAGTATCTATACAGTATCAGGCACACTCCATACATTATGTTGATGGTATAAGCTAAGCATTAGAACTTGAACACATCATGCAACTTTTGATGGCACAATATCTTGCATGAATGAATGCATCTAAACCAGTGGTGGCGAACCTTCTCCGCACAGAGTGCCAAAAAGGTGACCTCACTCACCAGCGCCGTCCCCTGAAGTGCCAATGCTGAGTACGCTAAGTAATGTCATTGCACCTGCATTGGGGGAGGAGCGAACCTGCATCAGGGAAGGGGAGCTCCATAACAAGGGAGAGCTCCTTCAGTGTAGGCCGCAGATCCGGCCTGAAAACTGTCAGATCAGGTCCGCAGCCTGCGCTGAAGGCAGCTGTGGTGACGGCGCGTGGGCTGTCTCTGGCGCGCATGACATAGGATCGCCATCCCTGATCTAAACCATTTGTACTATCACTATGAAATGCCATACACTGATTTATATTGAAAGTCACCAAATTCTGCTAAATGCCAAAATGTTGTTTGTACCCATTTCAAATGCATTTATACTTAATTCAATCTGTGATTTAAACATTTCTGAATGGTGTCTATAAAATATGAAATTTAGCTTTTTAGCTTTAAGAATTGATCTTTTGGGCACACATCCTGAAGATGTATTTTCTATACCACCTCAGAAAACAATGGAACAGGGAAAAGTTTGTTTAACAACATGGCTGCTATCAGTAAAGATAAAACAGACATTCATGAACTTAACTTTAAAGGAACAAAACAAACAAACAAACATTTGTTTATTTATACTAATTACCACCTTTTATTAAATACGATTTATTATCAATTTTTTTTTAAAAAAGATAAAATTTAATTTCATGAGTGAGCTGCCTTTTGGACTCCATTTGCAGGAGAAAAATTAAAGTTTGAGTGTAAAGCATAGCACTAAAGTTTACTGTGGGTGAAATTCACAAATATAAATGGAAGTATTAATTAGCAAAATGGTTTAACATAGTTCAAACCAATTTTTACTGGCTTCAAAAGGTTCACAACCCAACCTGAAGGTTCATTGGAAAAAGAACATATCTGTGTACAAAGCTTAAGTAACAAGCAAACAATGTATTTAAAAGTCAAATCTCAAGTTACAATGTAGGTAAACAGCATCAAACCAATACAAAGTATAGCACCCCTCCTTTATTAAAAGTAACCTCCTTAACCCCCTTATCTTGAGGGACTCCAGACCCTACTACTTGTGCAGAATCCTGGACTGTTGGGAGGTCTGGTTACAAAAACTTAGAGCAATCTCACATGAGAAATGTCGTTACTGGTACTAATTTTAACAAATGAGGGCAAATACTTGATATATATAAAATTTAAAAAAAAGAAAAACCATTAACAAACTGGGCTGAACTGGATGGACTTTTGTCTTTTTTCAGCCTTATAAACTATGTTACTATGTTAACTGAAACCAAGGGTGTGAATCTCTTCAAAAGGAAACATCTTTAATAGCTGATCAAGGAACAGCAGTATCCATAAACAAATGAGCTCTCAATGCTAATCATTCTGACCCAAGGGTCATGGTATTTGACCCCAAATTAACTCATTATGGTGTAGGTGCCACAAGAAGAAATAAATCACAGATCTATGGAATTCTATGCCATAAAAAAGCAATTATACAAACCCATGTTTTTCATTTTTCTATGCAGAAAGGCCTCATTGACACCATCATTTGATTTTTTTTTCGTCTGTAGCAAAGTGCATTCATTATTTACAAGACAGAACGTGTTCTGAAATCATTGTAAATAAATAGATGGCATCATGCAACTGATGTCTCTTCATATAAGTTTTAAAGGGAGTCCAGTGAAATCTGAATTTAGGAGTTAATGTAAAGTGGATGTGACTTGATTAAATATGCACTATATCTAATTAACATCTGTTTTTATTATAAGTCAATAGAGAATGAATTAAAATGTAAGTATAGGGACTGACTAAATGAAACAGACCAAATCGGCAGCTTGTTTTAACTCAAACGGATGTATGCGCAAGGAATAGTGTTAACTTATAAATGTAGCTGCCAAAGTAAATAATAGAATGGGTTTAAATACCAATAAAACGGATGTACATTATTGGTGTAAATGAGGCTTATTCTTTTTGACAAATGTAAAATCACACCTTTCCCTGGCTTTAGAAAGCTGCACTTTGAATTTTTGTGCAGCACTGTTGGTCGGTTTCTTTTACTCTTCCTTATAAATGTATATCCAACATGCAGTAGACATTTTTCTGTTTGTACAGCTGTTAAGTCTGTGTTTTTATCAAGGAGTCACAAAAGCAGATTGTCCCTGTGGGATTTTGCTCCAGTGCTTCTCACAGCAATATTGTGCAGGAACACTGAGGAGATGGCAGGACTTTTAATTTACATACGTAGATATTGCAATGTCTGACATGCTTGCAGCATCGGTTTTTAAATTATAGGACTGTGGCCTTCAGAATGACCACAAACAACACTGTTACAAGAGACAATGTAAGGACATTGCACAGCAACAAACTTTCCAAGTAACGCTAGCATCCAAAATAAGACAAACCCTTATGTGTCCCTTATTGTAAGAAAAATGAGTACTGTAGTATTATATGAATAGAGGGATGAGTACTGTAGTATTATATGATACTTTATTTGAACTAACAGTTTATTGTACAAGACAAGCTTTCGAGAGAGATGTTCCCTATTCCTCAGGTCAGAGCATCAGGTCAAAGCAGGGCAAGGATGAAGAGGGAATATCTCTCGAAAGCTTGTCTTATACAATGAACTGTTAGTCCAAATAAATATCACATAATGCTACAGTACTCATCCCTCTAATCATATAATACTACAGTACTCATCCCTCTAATCATATAGTACTACAGTACTTACCTTTCTTAATATTCAACTGGACTAATACGGCTTAAACCATTTTTGTGCTACAATTAAAGTCCCTTTATTGTGACATTACTCTACTTTACATCAGCAGTTCTCAACCTGTGGGTCGCAACCCTTTTGGGGGTCAAACGACGCTGTCACAGGGGTCGCCAAACACACTGCTACACTACCTAATTCCAGTAGTGAGCGCAGGTCCCTTTATATAGGGGTGTCTGCGTGGTGACGTCACAGCCAAACATCAATAAGTGACGCGCATACGTGATGGTGATGTTGTGCCTGAACATCACCACGTGACGCAGTGCTGTCACCAAGTACACGCTGGCATGATGAAGTCATTGTGGGGGTCGCTGATCCAGGAAGTTTGCAAATCGCTACTCTACATCCTAGTAGAACAAATGCCTCATAAATGTCTGTGTAGCAGAAATTACAGATTGCAATCTGGGTTTCAGATTTCACCTGAATAAAGGCCTAAAGGGGAAGGATCAGGGACAAAAGAGGGTTAATTTAAAAAACCTTATCAAGCATTCTCTGCAAAGCACAATGAAGCAGCTCATTCATTGGCCAATAATCCTGCTCCATCTGCCAGGAAAATCCCTATGAACTGCCCAGTGGTGCACTTAACGCTTCACAACCCTTATGAAGCAACAGTGGTAAGCCTGCATCAGGGATCCACATCTTCTATCCAAATGCTTTTATTGTGTGTATGATACCTATACAGCACTCCATCTGTTGTGTAATACTATTCCCAGTACACTCAGTCAGCCAACAGTACAAGAGTATTTGAGTATTTGGCTGTGACTATTCTGGCAAGGTGCAGGAGGGCCTACTGATCAAACATTGGCAAAATATTATTTGTTGGAACAAGCCCCACCCCTTTCTGCAGAGTTTATTGTCACTGAGCCTTCCATATCCAACAATAATAATTCAGTACTAAATCCCTTGCAAGAGAGGTTTCCAGCTATTAACATTATCTGTATTTCAGAACTGCTTTAGGAATAT
Organism: Pipa parva; assembly: GCA_019650415.1. NCBI lineage: Eukaryota > Metazoa > Chordata > Amphibia > Anura > Pipidae > Pipa > Pipa parva. The sequence continues at coordinate 2,125 of WMED01027418.1, read as the reverse complement.
GAGCTTCTCAACTGTAAAAGTTCCAAAAAAGCATCTTGCCCTTTCTGTTGCAGCCTGACAAATACCTTTAAACAAAAATGACAATATGATCAGTCATATCTAAGAACACAATGCTTTGCACTCCCCCCCAGGAACAGAACATTCTGGAACTCTGAATTCCCAGGGAGAAACTACAGTATTCTGATGGGCCAGTCTAATACTAGATTTGACAGTTTGGAGAACTATATAGATAATACATATATAAATATACACATTATAAATTGTGTTTTATAATGTGTTTAAATCTACATTACAACCCATTTAATCATTGCTCCATTGCCCCCATCTATGCCGCTGCAGAATTCACAAGGTCTTTATAAACAGGAAGAATAATACAACCGAGGCTACCAGCACGAAAACAAAAAAAGGTTTCACTTCATTGAAAATTTGTACAGCGCGTCTGTAAATGAGCACATAGAAATTTATTTGCACATAAATACACATATAGGAGCAATAATACATTCCTACAGAACAACCCCACTATCCTACCATCTGCATGCGCACACACTTGGCACTCATCCAGCAGTGCTCACCCGGGTTTTTAGTGCACTTTTTATGTGTAAAATAAACTTTCCCTTTATAGCAGCAATAAAACAGCCTCTATGCGGCCCTTATCTCCCTGATAAAGGATTCAGCATTCACCATATGGAGGAAAGGTGCATGTGGGACTAGAGAACTGGGCTGCAAGTAAACTAATCTATGCATACTTTCCTGCCCTTTGTAATTGTTCACATCCCTTACCAACAGAGGGGAAAAAACAGCAGTGTTGTCTAACTCATATTTATTTGCACTGTAAGTGTGTACCGTGAAAAAATGTTTGTTTTTATTTTAATTACAGTCGCTTGTGTATACAGAGTCCAAACCATCATAGGCTGTCCAGTCTCCAGTTTCATTTGCTTTCTAAATGTTGGATCTTGGATGTTTTAACTAGAAAACCTAACGCAAGCTCGCAAAATCTCCTTGGCAAAAGCGGGAAGAAAACTCAAGATAAAAAATCGTCCGGGGGGAAATGTAGAAAGAAACAGAGAATTCTAAAGAGGCCTGCTCCCCATTATAGTAATAAAGAATTATCAGCATGACAGCATGATTAAACAAAGCTGTGCCATATCTGACATTTAGTATTCACAAATGTGTGATGTCATCTGAGGTAAAACTACTTCATTATGATGATATCTGTATCAGACACAGCGCAAAGCCTGATTTAAAAAGAATTTATTTCCTGTGAAAACTGAACTGACCTAGTAAAGAAATGAGACAAAAACCTTAGCTAATTCCTCTTCCCTCCAATCAAGTGCCAAGAGAAAGCAAAAAGCATGCTGTGCTCTGTTTGTGCCCCAACATGTCACAAAGCAATAAACTCTCCTCCTGAAATGGCTGTCATATCCTCACCTCTTGCACACCCCCACCAGAGACTCATCAAGAACATGGGCCCACTGCCAAAGCCACTGTCTCCAATGTAATTCTCTTATCCCTGCAGCCATCACTCTCAATAAAGAGTGAGACACAGGCGTGCGCACGCTTGCTCTTACACAGTCACACACACAGTTACTGAACCTCTGCTTTTTTTTTTATACACATATATATAATACCAGGACCTGCTCACATGTGGTATTGTATACCATGTTGTTAAACACATTTCGTGCCTTATTTCTGTCCCAGTTTGCTCCATACCTTTAAACTATTGTAACTGAATCGACCCAGACTTGTTAAAAAAAAATTTTTCCATGGAAGATATAAGTTTTGAAAAAAAGTAAAGATCCAGTTCCATTGGTAAAAAAAGGTAAAATGGGTTAAAAAATAAAATAAAAAATACACAATAGATATTATCATGGTACATGAAATACATTTTACAAATTGTAGCTAATTATGGTCAAAATGACAAAGGACTATCATCCCCTGCCACCCAGTAAGATGTCCCAGGGTCTTTACAGAACTCTATGTACAAGTCTAACCACATTCAGATAAATACTATTGTTTCCTTGCATATAAACATTGAACAGCAGCTGTACAAAGCCACAATTATACACCTAGCTGTTCAGTGGCAAGGAAGTGCAGTTACTCTGGGCATTAAAGAGCTGGAAAGGAA
>WMED01027417.1:0-10633 GCA_019650415.1 Pipa parva | reverse complement strand
TAACTCAGAAGTGAGGCGAACAGTACGCAGCTCACTTCGGAGCTTAGTGAATTACCCCCATTGTGAGGATGTTGTCACTGCACTTCACTGGTGGAATTTGCATCACTAAACATCACAGTGCATCCTACTGTTCGATTGACTATAAGTAAGAAATCACATGCCACATCATTTGCTTCTTGCTGAGGGAATTCAATGCTTAGTGAATAAGGAGTAGTGAATTCAAAACAATTTGAAAAGAATTAATAAAGGGGGCATGGCCACCCAAAACGTTGTATGATTTTTTTATCACTCTGCAATAAATGGGGTATATCCCCTATTAACATTCATTTGAGCAGCCAGAGTTTTATTTCGAATTGATTGCTGCATTAGGACAGTAATCAGTAGCTGTTAGTGTCTAGGTGCTTGTACCTGTCATGTAACTCTGCTTGATAATGGTATTGAGGCCAGTATTTTGGTTTAAGCAACACAGTATACTGTAGTTCTTGGTTAAAGAAGCAGTGTGCTGTATATTCAATTTAATTTAGAACAGCGGTTCTCAACCTGTGGGCCATCCCACTGGGGTCGCGTTCAGGTGAGCTGTTTACTACTTAAACTGTGTTTGTATGTGGTGACCCCACTTATGATTAAGCGCTATTGCGCGAAACGCGTCAAGGGGCACCTGAGCGTTTCCATTTGTTTTTAATTTGTTGTGTTCACTGAATGTTCCTGCTTTTATGACTATTTTGCAATAAATTTTTGTTTTATTGGGAGTGCACAACGTTTTTTCTGTTGGATTCTCAGGCATTTTTGTGCACCCCAATTACTTCACGCAGTGTTCACATCTTTAGAGGATTTGCAGCGAGCCACACCTTCTTCCTATATACATAAATCACATGACAATGGCATTTATTTATTTTTACTCCATTATTTTAATATTTTTGTTTATGTGTATTAATTAATTAACTACCTTACTTTGATCATATACCTTTAGCAGCTTGACAAGCTTCTTGACAATTCCTCTTTGCACTGCCTGTTTCACAGCCTCATTGCATTGTGGGAGTACCCTGCTTAGAATGCCTACACATCTCTATAGGGAAACAGAAAAAAAAAAAAAGCAAATGAAAAGTATACAGAAATATTTTCAAATTATTTTTAAAAACTCTGCACAGAAAATAGACAGTATTTTTAGAATAAATAGAGCAAATTAAAATTTTAACTAAGTATGCTGGACCACAACCTCTGCAGTTGTACAGGCAGCAGTTAGATTCCTGTTCCAACCCATATGCTTAGGATCCTGAATTACAGGAAAGGTTTTACATAAATATATTTATATCATTCAATGCTTTTATTAGATACAGGTGACCTTCACCATCAAGGGGATACTTACTGTAAGAACTGCTCCATCCTTGCTGTTCAGAAGATTTATGCATTTGTCACTTATTTCTATCCCTCGTTCCTATCAGATACAAATAGTAAATAGTCAAACAATGGATAATATTAAAAAACATAAGGAGCACACTCACATTTCTACAGGGAATATGAATAAATGTATAGCAGTTGTTTTCATTAGGAAGATTCTTTATCTTACACAAAACTAGTAAGAGTAGAGTTTATCATACCTGAAGAAGATAGCTAAGTAGTGTGGAAAGCTTACATTTACCATCTATTCAGGTAGCCAATAAAAGGTATCACCTATACTCGACTTGTCTCTACAGACTACCCAGCATATCCCAGTTATACAGACTACCCAGCATACCCCAGTTATACAGAAGAGAGCTAAGTAGTGTGGAAAGCTTGCATTTACCATCTATTCAATTAGCCCATAAAAGGTATCACCTACACTCTACTTGTCTCTGCTTATAACGAGAATAGATATAATCAGTTCTGCAGTGAGAATTTTTACTGTTATTACTGGGTTCAGACCAATTGAAGCTTACAAATGAAACCAATGCATTTTTGGGATGCAGGACATCCTTCATATTATAATGCATTATATTTGTAGTGCATGATATTCTGTAAAATGGTTATTGTATGTCTTACTATTGTTCTTCCTCTGTATGCATGCACTCACTCACAGCTTCAAATTGATATTCATCAATAATGTAAACATTGTCATACAGTAATACTGTGTTAAAAACCATAAGGACTATAGTGGTTTTAATTAACTTACTGTAACACTATTTCAGGCACTATATACTTCTCCAGATCTTCCACTGCATAAATCCACATTTTTTCAGAGCAGCTTGAACACTAGCACTTACACTTGGGCTTGTTGTGCGCCAGGAATTCTTTACCAAAAATAATCATGTATCTTTTCCTTACATAAGATATTCACAGAGAACATCTGGTTTACAGAGGGAGAACATTTATCCAGCCAACAGGATAAAAATTGTGTGTGTAGCTAAACTTTCCATTGCATGAAGGGAAGATGCCCACCTGCTACCCTCAGGATTCCATGAACTTACTTAATCCTCTTTAGGCAAAACCAGGAGTGTACAGTGGCCACCATGGGCCTTAAGCAAAAATGCACCAGGGCACCTCTCCTCACAGTGCATTTGTGCAAACATCTGCATGTAGGCAAGCTGGTAGGGGTGGTCCACTGCTGATTTATGTTGCAACAGGGGCATACTAAAATAGGAGTGCAGATAGTGAAGTGCATCTCCGTGTTTGAACCCATTCTGCCATGGGCCCATATCTCTACTATATGTATCCCAAAGGGAAACAAATCAAGTAGGGGTGGCAGCTCAAATCCCGTAGGTGGTCAACGATTGCCAGCTAGTGAATCAATAGGTGCTCAGGAGAAGGACATGCCGAGGTCCTATAGTGACAGCAACAAAAAATGGAAAATCTCCGGCACACCAATGGAATAAAATATCGAGTCCTTTATTATATTAATTAAAATCCATGCCAAAAAAAATTCTAAAACAAAGTGTAGGTGGCACCTACGCGTTTCGCGCCGCAGCGCTTAATCATGGTCATATTTTATTCCATTGGTGTGCCGGAGATTTTCCATTTTTTGTTGCTGTCCCAAAGGGAAAAGCAGCTTCTAGTATGGTTCTAGCTTGGTGCAGCTACCAAGATAAATTCTGTCTTCCAGAAAGTTTCCAATGGGATTCCTAACACCAGAACTTTACTACAGGGCAGCCTTGCACAAAACATTAGGAAACTTTAATATTCATGAAGCGAGAGAGAATTTTCTACACTAGGAACATTATGTTTGTTCTAATCTTAAACAAAGCCAGTTCCCCATTTACCTTTATGGCAGAATTCACATCCATGGACAGGTTAAGCATAAGACCAAATAATACAAACAAAATGTCTCTGTGTCCATCTTCGGCAGCTAATAAGCTGCATTCATCCTAATTGAATACACAAGAGTCTGTTATTTGCAACCAGTAATAGGATGGCAAGATGAATAAAGATTGCTCGTAATACACGGCACATTCAATAAACGTAGTCCAGGAGCTAGCCAAGGAGAGCCCCAGCAGGCCCAAATAAACCAGTGACAAATGAAGATGAATAAAGACCCAACTTATAATATTGGGAAAGTACATATTATACATTCATTAGATTTGATATAGTTTATAGTGTGTACAATTTATACAGTATATAGTAATAGATATCATCAGAAACAGTGGGCATGTGTGATGCAGTATTCCATATGTATATTTATCAAAAAGTAAATTTACCTTTCAAATAAATTTGCCACACTACACAAAAATTCACCCGTGGTGTAGTGAAGTTAAAATTTGTGCATATTTACTAAACATTGTACTGCTGCAGCAATGTAAGGAATTGTTGTAAAGTAGTCAGGTGAGATTAGTAGCAGAGAATTTGTTACAAAATAAGACAATGTCACTATAATTATCTATATCTACAGGAAGGTCCAAAGGTATAGAGACACCTGAATAAATGGTAATATGGTTGACACATGATGAATAGTTCAATTGAATTGTTGCATTCTCAGTGAATAAATGCAAAGCGGTACCTAAATACTCATCCGTCCTAATGTTACTAACTGTGTGAGAATTCACCACATCACAGAAAATAACTTTTACTGAATCTGCACATCTGGAAAAGTGGTTAATTGTCACAAGTTAACACAACTACTGGAGAATTTGCATTTTGATAAATATGCCCCTTAAGTTAAGGTAATAGGTAAGGTGTTGTTTCTGAACAGAAGCTTTACCTGTTTAAATGGACACAAAAGTTAAGTAGTTCTGGTTGGACAAAAGAGAAGAATATATTCTTTTCTGATAGAAATCAAAATATAAAAACAAACATTTTCAATAATTTTCATGACAAAGTGAAAATGTTGCCTATTTTTTGCAGCAAGTGCAAAAAATTCCATGCTTTGCTACAGAAATCAAAAAAAGTTGCTATGAAAATAAACAAAAATAATCATTTCTTTTTGTTTCTACAAACAATGACAGAATGCGCTTCAATTTTTACCCATTTTTCCCCTTCAAAAATACACCACAAAGTGTGTTATTTGTGTTCTTACCAAAGCAATCAAGCAAAAATCCCAGAATTCCATTGATCCAGACACCTGACATCTGATATCAGTATCCTCTATCAGCTGGCCAAGCAGGCAGACGCACTGAGAGAACATTCTACTATTTACAAGATTCATTGAACTCCTCTGCGGGGGAAAAATGCTTATGTCAAAGAAAGGTCTAACATTTTTCTAAAAGAGAAAGAGTGAGTGAGTCAGTGTATGAGTTAATAAGAATATTAAAGGATCAGAAAATTAAAATTTCTATATCAGTTAGCTTAGCAGAGTTATTCCTATGCAGTAGTTGCTAATATGTCAATAAAGTTTAATCCTAATTTTTATGGTTTTATGCGGTCTTTCTTTGATCACTGCAGTCAAGATGGGCTTTCTGGGGCACTTCATGAATATGTATTATTATCCTTAGGAAACAATAGGTCTAGGAAGGGGGTTGTTTACTTAACAGATACAGCATGGGTACAACCACAAAACAGAAAAATAATTCATCAAGAATTCAGCCTCAAACCATAATACTGTTTAGGAATGCCTGTTATGCCAATCTATAGAGGATTCTTCTTGAGTTACTGTTTTTTTATGACTTATCAATGGCTTATTTATAACGTTATCAATATTAAAGCAATTTGTATCAGAGCATCCTTGCGGAATCTTACCAGTAACTGTATGAAGGAAGGCAAAGATGCAGAAGCAAAGTTAGCTCTGAAATGGATTTTCATTCTATACATTGAGAAAGAAGAAAAAGGTAAAAAAAAAAATACTAAAGAAATAGACAATAAACACTGATGTTGCATCAACAATTACATTATCAACCAATTCATATGAAGAACATATTGGATAATAACTAGAGTTGGTAAACAAGTATACATGCAGAGTTTAAACATTTATTATCATCTGTTTCCTTTCATGTGAACAGTAAAATCAAATGATTCACACAGGGTTGCCATTATAAATCACGGGGCTCACCACAACCCATTAGGACATGTCTTCTATTCACAAGTCCATATTGGACTGCATGGCTGGGCCCCCTTGTTTGCTGGGCTGAGTGGGCTTCCCACACCAGTGCCCCCTATAACCCCTGTTGGCAGCCCTAGATCAGCACGCTACAATTTACAAAAGAACAGAAGCATGAAACCATTAAACCAGGGGTCCCCAGCCACTGCTCTGTGGACCAGCACTGTTTTTTAGTAATCCCAAATGTACAAAGGAGACAAAATACTGGGATAAATTCATTTGCACAACTGATGGAAAAAACATGACTATGCTAAACATATATGTATACTGGTCTATGTTTGTACTTGATGTAGTCATCACTGTTACAGTGTTTGAAATGTCTGACATCTATACAACATAGATGTAGGTTTAAATAAAATCAACCATTTTGTAAAGATTTCCTAATTTTATATCTTTAGTTTTTATACTTCAACAGTGGTATTTGTCTTTTTTTTTCAAATTGTGTTATTCTTGCATCCACTGAGAAATAAAATGCAAAATGTCTACTGATTCAAATGCATTTTAAAATGAACTTCTAACAGAAATTGTTCAAATGTTTTCTTTAGCTTCTGTGATCATCATGGTCCATGGTTATCTAGGCTGCCTTCGTGAAATCATTGGCCCTTAATGTTTGTAGGAACTCTCTGTAATTTTCTATTATCGGTGAATGCACCAATGATGTGTTCCAGACAAACGATTCTGCAAAGGATTTGCTGCATCAAAGAGATTATGAAAGATAATGATGTATTTCTAACAGAACTATCACCTTTTACCCTGGGTTAGGTTTTCTAGTATTTTCATGGCAGTCGTTTCTCTTCCATCTGTTAATGTCATTATTTTCAGTAGGGCTCGCGTTAACCTAGAAGAACAAAAATATTACTAATACAAAAAAATAATATAGGAAAATTATTTAATTAGAAAATAATGAAATTAGATTAACAAAATAAGCAGTATTACTTTAAATCTATAAGAAATTGAATGAAATAGGCCTGCCATTTTATCTGAGCATCTTCTAAGGGACTGACATGCACAATACCATTGGTCTTTTCTTCTTTCCAATATTGATTTTTTTTAGCAGGAAAAAATTAGTCGGAGCAAATTTCACTCGGCAAAATTAATTTGTGACAATTGACATCAGTTTGCCTGTAGTGTAACAGTCATACTGATTATTTATCATATTGCTGCTGTGATAGAGGGAATTGTAGCAGTAACACCAAGAAATAAAACAACTCAGATGCATTTTAGATAATATCTATTCAATCAGTGCTGCCATACTTCCTGAATGTGTCATCTAAGCACCATAGAAAACAGCGGGCACGGTTAAGGTCTGGGTACCAACATGGCTGCCATCATAAAGGATAAAAACAGACAAAAAGCTCAAAGATAACATTTTTACAAGTGATTTATTTGCCATGCTAATCCAAATGGGAATATATACATTTTTTTGGCATTTAATTAGTGGGCCCCTATGTGTTTCCTAATGGACCCTAGCACTCCAGTCTAGCGCTGTATTTTGTATTGGTCCTAGAGGAGGCCAATAATGCAGAAGTTTCTATCAATTCATTTTTGTATAATATTTTTATGTTTAATGGAGTTGTGGTTAAATATCATTTTGTATGGATTTAAAATAAAACTTCACAGAGACACTGGATATAAATAATATAATCGCAACAGACAATGGGTGAAGGCCAAAACATGCAACATATGTACAACAATATACATACAATAAAGGGTCTGACTTTTCCCTTTATTCTAATATATGGAATGCAACACATGCACAAGACTGGACAATCTTACAAAACTACAGCATGTGTAAAAATCCTAAAGCAACAGCGTTGTATGAATGCATTATTGTTTGAAATTTGTAGACATATGACAATAGTTTTGACAAAGGATCATGTTTAATCAGTTCATTTTATAAATATATATATATATATATATATATATATATATATATATATATCAGGGGCGGTTGCTCTAAGACTTGTCAATAAAATTAAAGAACTTATTTTTAACATTAGAGCATTGTCCACTGTCAGTAATGGCTCTTATGCAATTTTACTCCTGATGAAGCCATTTATCACTGTTATATGGCGAAACGCGTAGAGTGAGTAACAATTTCATATTTTTTATCCAAACTTATGTATCTGCTGTATTGCTTCATGTTATTAAACAGATAGTTACCTGCATTTATTAAATAGGCACTTAATGTGTCTTGTGTGTATGACACTGCTGTTTTATTAAGAATACATGCAAGCAAACATATTGTTTGGATTACGCTTGATTTTAATCGAGAGCAAACTGGCTCTATTCATTTTAAAGAGTTGTATTTTTATGCATATTGGATGCTGACGTTTTTTGGAAATAAACTATAACATGGTTATATGAACACATGCTTCCTGGCATATATATCCTGATGCAAGATGGTCATCTGAGTGGGGTCTTCGATGGAATAAAGATCTAGTCTGATACAGACTGAAATGCTTGAAAATATATAGCTTCTGGTAAGCTTAAAATTTAGCCACAAGGTGATATAATCACATAGAGGTTTTATTGCACAAGGTGTTCATCGTTCACGAATTTTCATTCACAGATCATAGATCTGTCTGTCTTAAGTATTTAGTATGTTTGGATTCTCACTATTTAAATTCTTCTATTGTCACTTGGATAAAGAACTATAGAGTCCATATTTGCGCTTCTTCCTTAGATTTTGTTTTTTGTGAAGATTTGAAGAAATTTGGTGTGATTTCTACAGAAGGAGCAGCACTACTATACAGTATATACAAGTTATTTTGGACAGTCATTTGGAATTTTTGGACTTTATTTTGGACTTTTTTATACACATTTTTTGTATTTTATTCATTTTTATTCTTTACAATTTTATTTTTATTTTTCATAAGTTTATATTATTATCATTAATTGATTTTGCTTGGGCGCTACTTTTTTCTATTTAATACTGCTTATTGTTTTTTTTTGTTTCCAAATCAACAACTACTATTGCATTATAAACTATAAATGATGGTCTTGAAGATGCTAAAAAAAAAACTCCTGACGAAGAAGTCTAAGAGCATCTCCAGAATAGAGTGTGGTGCTAGAGTAGTTGTTATTACAGGGTACAGTAGAGAGGCACAAGAGAAAGCTCTGGGTTTGAGATTAAGCCCAGCCTTAACAAGGAATGTGTGCATTTCTTCCCTTAATTAGCTGGATAGATGGCACTGTAAGGGAAGCAAAATAAACCCGAGAAGACTTTTTGGATGCTTGTGAAGCAGATTGTGTGAAAAATTTGCTAACATGTTGCAATCATTGCACTGTGGTGTAAAGAGAATCCCTGGCACTTGGTCTTTGCCTCTACAGTTAGTTATCCACTGCTTCTAAATCTGTAGGTAGCAATGCATTCTCTGGGAGAGTTGTAGGTAGGTTCTGCCCCAGTATAGGACGTAAGAAAAATAAAATAATGTAAAAATTAGAACAATATTTTTTTAATAGGATGTAAATTAGTTAAACAAAATCAGCAGTAAAGCACAATGATGCCAAACTTACTTGTGTGGATCCAGGTGTTGCAGAAGCAGAGATCTTCCTTTTTCTGTAAATGAATAAATGCTCACTAAGCCCAGTGAATTTCTTTGGATTTCAGGAATCTGTGAGGATAACAGCATTAGGATCCTTTCATTCATGCCAAAAAGGCTAAGAAACATGGCCTGGTTTTCATCTGTGGGACCAAAAGGGGAAAACAGGGTAAAAACAGGTAAGATTTTTTTGTGACAGTGGAAATCTTGCTGTGCTATAGTAAATGTCAGTCATACAAATATATGCATTGCAAAATAAACATTTTCACTACATTTTATATTTAAATCTCAAGCATGTCTAATAAGAGAGAGACTAAAAATCAGAGCAATAACATCACTACTGTATGGAAGGTTTAAGCAGAGGAAGGCAGGTGGACAGAGGGCATAGGACACTTTAGTTTCAATTAGTGTGAACCACAAGATGAACTATATGCCAGTCTTTTCATGCCAGTCCTGAATTTAAGTACCAGTAACACCAAAAAGAGAATAAAAATCCTATTTGGTGGGGGATGGCAATAATTTCTATATTGTGCTGTAGACATGTTGGCTTTGAATTTAAATTTCTATAATCCATATTCATGAAGCATCCCAGATCTAAGCTCAATTTATGAAAAGCTAAGGCTACCCTTGACATTAGTTTGCAGTTTTGTTGCAAAACTGTACAGCAACTATGACCAGTCACCCATAGACTTCTATGGGTGTGAATTTTGTCCCAGTTTACACTGTTTTGTCTGGAATTTAGTTACTTGTGACAAAGCCAAGACAAAACATCAGGTGTGACTTTAGTCTTAAGTGTACTTCCAGAGAGAATAAAACAGACTAAATGAGAATTTTACCAGTGGCTATAAAACTCATTGCTGAGAGCAGACCTGATGTTTACATATTATAATATTGTTTATTGTATGTAATTAGTAGAGGGATGTCCAGACAGTCTGTCAGGGGTTATTGTGAGAAGTGGTTTAATATTTACTATAGGTATACAGACTGCATATTCCTGCATTAATAGAATGCAAGCAAAAGGCGAACACATGTAGATCTGTTAAGCAAAGCCTGGCTATGCTAGCATTTGCAAGATGTAATGAGTACTGCATAGGAATAACTGCCAATGCAAGAGGTTGTTTTTTTCTGGTGTTACTGATCCCTTAAGAAAACCTGCTTATACCCAGGAGATTTAGCAATGTTTCACAGATTCCATGGAATCCCATCATTCCTAGCAGGGCATTCAGGCTGCTACAGTATTCATTTCATATTATATGTAGATGACTCCAATTCTCTTGTTCCAGTAGCCTTTATAACATGTTTTTTGAAAAAAAAATCATTGCAGTAGCAAATAAACTCATTTTACCAACTGAGGTAAGACCACAGTTTTTTAAGGATTATGTAAGAAGAGATTTTTAAGGGTAAACCCTAAAAAACTGTAAGTCCTGATGCAATCTCCTAGGACTTGTCCCGGTATTTTGCTAATAAGCTTGCAGAAGTTTTTTTTTCTGATATTTTTAACATCTCATTGAAATTAGCTGTAATTAACTTATGTTTTACAAGTGCTGGTCAACGAATTAGAATAATTTGAAATAGTGCAATCATGAAA
>WMED01027416.1:0-10633 GCA_019650415.1 Pipa parva | reverse complement strand
GGCGCAGTTGCCCGAACTGTTCGCACTACTTCGGACAATGGTGAATTCCCCCCTAAGTGTGGGGGAAGCAATCAAGTACAGTGGTACCTCGAAATACAAGCTGCTCAACATACAAATTTCTTGAGATACGAGTTGTGACTCCGACCCATTTCTTGTTTTAGATACGAGCTGAAATTTGAGATACGAGCCAATGGGACCGGAACGGATTAATTCCATTACTGTTATTTTAAACGGGGATAATTGGTTTGAGATACAAGCTGTCTTGAGTTACGAGCTCGGTCACAGAACGAATTAGACTCGTATCTCAAGGTACCACTGTACTTTATTCTTTTTGCAACTGCAAATAAATGTGAAAGTTACAGCAGAAAAGCATGGAATATGGAATATCGCAAGATACTGTGAATAAGTACAACATACAGTTCTGATGTTATATCTGAGCGTGTATACTGTAGGTATCACCAAGTATTGTAATACTCAAGTTTCTTTATATTTATATACATACATATTTAAAACACCAAGGGCAACAAAAATTGCCTTCAATAAAAGTCTTACAAAATAAAATCTATAAATAATGTATGTATTTAAAACACCAAGGGCAGCAAAATATATGTACACATATTTTAAATATTTTCATATGCAGCATTCTATATATGATCTGTTTAAAAATTTAATAAGGAATATTTATTTTCATGTAAAACAATGTTTTGCGTGAAAATAAAATAAATGTTAAAGGGTTCCTATTTAAATGAGAGAGCTCATTAAAAATGCAGAGCCTTACTAAACTGTGTGTAGCTCTGCTGTACATTTTTTATAAGGCTTAACATTTAAAGAATAGCAATGCAATTTCAGGAGGTTTTTTTCTCCCCCTCACATTAAACAAGCAATTATAAAGTGTATTTTGAACTGGAGATACTGTTATCTTATCATCCAAGGTCTAAACTGTAGAGACAACTCAGTGCTCTACATGGATTTTTTATTTATTTTATGTAGTCAAAGATTAAATAAGAAGTAGGAAGAGGATGAAAGAATTAGGGATACCAATAGGATGGTTCAAAGGGAACTGCTAAGGAAGGAGTTGGGGGGTGGGGGTTTCTAGCCCACCTAGACAGCAATATATTGGTCCCTAAGTACAGACCAATAGTGAATGTGTACAGGACACTGAGCAGTGTAACTTTAAACTGCAGTTTAACTTTGGTGTGTAAAAAACATGTTTGGGTCTATTAGTTAGACTGCGGGGGACCTGTCATTTCTGGTGGCACCCCTGGAAAGAATACAGAGTGTGTTTGGTGGTGGAAGTAAACATCACTTGGTCCCTTTAGCAATATATTAAGGGCAAAATGCTTAATCTTGCCCAAGACTTAGGTCAGGTTTATTAACTATATTAATTTTTCAAACCAATCCTCACATAGCTGGCTAGACCCCTTGTCCAATTTGGTCCTCTTAGTGAGACTGCTTAGCCTGTAGTATTTATGTACCTGTCAGTATTTTTTACCTTGTAGGAAAAGAAAGTATTTGTGATAGGATGGTCCCCCACTTCTACACCGGGGAAACCTCAGTGTACCAACAAATAATAATGGGTGCCTGAAACTTTGTGAATACTTAAGGAAACAGTGGATAGATTATTATAGATAATGAGGCAATTAAGGGAGTACAGTGGAAACACAAATATAAATCAAACATTATTAATTGAGCTAATAAAACAGTACAGCTTAAATTTGTGAAGGTCATTCAATAGGAGTTTATATTCCACACAGATTACTTTACAGAACCAATCAGATCCTATTCATAGATGTGCTGCAGCTCTCACTCACATCTGGTCACTGGCGTTACTGCACTCCTTGTTGGGATCACAGTGCTGCCCATTCTCATAGACCTCATAACTTTCTTACCACTGGGGAGAGCTAATACCTATCATCTTCCTGAACTATTGTCAGGAACCTTCCCACCTCTGAGAGGTGTAAGGCCAAAGAGGAAAATGGAAAATCCCTTCCAGAACATACTTCATACAGGAAGAATTAAGTGACGCTTGCAATAAGAATTTGCTTGAGACTCCAACAAATTTTTTTTGTTTTTTTACAAAGTATTTGCAAGTTTCTTTAAACTTTAGAAACTCTGCACTAGGTGAAGGTTTTCCCAAGAGAATACACAATATCAATTATCAGATACAGGAACATTTAATTATCACACATCAAACCTAATAGTTTTAGCAAGTATTTATATTAAGATGGACTTTATGCCTGGCAAATGAATGTATACATATATGCAAATATTTCTCCGAAGGCATATAATCCCTATTTTAGCCCAGGGTCAGGAACTCTCTGAAGATTCCTTAGATAGCGGATAATTTGTTTCTGGAGTATGCTGCCTTTAGTCAAACAAATATTATTCAATAATGATCATTCATTCTGAAAGCTTTGTCGAATTGTCTTAAATCTGTACAAATATGGGTGATGATCAATCAGTTGCATTCAGCTATACTTGACTTCTTTGATAGCTAAATTGATTGTCCAGGAGACAAGTTATTGGTTGCTGTCATTAATAAATGAATTAATTGACATGGAAAAATCAATGAGATGTCACAGTTTAACTCAAATTAAAAAAAAGTATTTCTATAAGGAGCTTGTAAAAAAAAAAAAAGTCATTTTAGTACTAGCAATGTTTTAGTAATTTTAGTACATCCACACTCCGCCTACAGGGGCATTCACCCGGATACAACCAGAATCTGCTCGATGACTCACTTTTGTTTCTCCTAGGCCTGAGGGCTTAGGATAGGTTGAAATGTTGAAGGTGTTTTTTTAAACTATGGACTCAATTAAATTCGTTTTTTTAGCTATCGTATTTGTTATTTGAGGGACCACTGTTCTCAATATGTTAAGGGTGGCTGGCATGCAAGGATATGAAATATACCTATATATAGGTCAACAACATGCAGAACCTTAGGTCAATGTAACATTTAGGATCCCCCCCACAAAGGGGCACTAAACCCTATACATAAAGAGTTTTCATCTTATAGGTTAGTTTTGAGTACATGTGTTAAAATGAGTCTTAGCAAATGAAGAGAAAACAAGCGTTTGGAGAAGAGGCTTTCATCTAATCCCAGCCCCTCCCCCATAGTTAAGGGCTATGCTCACTAATTGAGCATGCTCCCTCTCCTGAATCTAATTAAAATTCACTTTTACTTTCACTTGCTTCAGCTAACTGTGCAAAGCAGCACTGAGAGACTGAAAGAAAGCTGCTTAGTAATTTAAATGTGGCGCACAAGTAACAGCCTGTGTAACACACAGGAGGGCCTAAGACTAGCCAAAAACCTGTTCGTCAAGTGCTTGTTTTGTTTTGCTATTGCTATGATTATTCTGCAAAATTGGTAAGCCTAAACCTGTTCTTTTAACACTTGTTAAAACTAGATGGACTATAAATAGAAAGCATTTTTTCTACAGGCTTTAGTGACCCTTTAAGGTAACAGTACTCTCTAAATATTCAAATGTTAACATTTATACCTTTACCAATTATCAAAGAGAGGGCTGCAGACACTAATGTTTTCAGATGTTAATGAAAAAAATAGACCCTTACAAAGTTAGGGTCCTTAAGCAACTGCCTTATTGGCCTAAGGAACGGGCTAAACTTGCTAGGGCATTGGGATATGGATGTGCATGGATGGGTGAATGGCTTTAACATAGAATTACACTAACCACTGAATCAATATGGTGGCTTCATGGTTACCACTGTTACATGCTGTTTGTGTATTATCTCTGTAATTGCTTTGGTTTCCTCCCTTCTTCCAGAAACATACTAGGTTAAGTTAATTGATGCGAGACTAAGATCTGGGCAGAATTTATAAAGCTCGAGAAAGTCAATTTCCACCTTCTTGAGTTTTATCAATATAAAAAATGGGTGCCCGATCGAAAATTATCAATTGATACTTCTCAATGAATTTTAATGATCGAAACTTTTCAATTGGATTTTTCGACGGAAAGGTAGCCATACATTACATTAGTAAAGTTTAGATTGGTAAAAATAAATCAAAAAGTATCGATCGATTTTTACAGAACAGGCAGCCGAGATCTTGCGGGATAAACTTGAAAAGGCTGAGATTGGCATTTTTTAGTTTAATAGCCTTCGCCCTAAATTGTCCCTAGTCTGTGTGTGTGTGTGTGTATGTTTGATTGCATAGGAACTAGATTGTAATCTACTCAGGGCAGGGACTGTACTGAATGGTTAATTTTTTTTAAATGCTGGAAAAGATATTGGTGCTATGTAAATAAACACAATAAATTAATTAACTCGTCATTCATATTCTGTTTAATGACTCCCAGTTTTCAAACCCACCTTGATTGCCTTACATACAGTTAGCAGATCAAGAGCAGTAGAGTTTTGAAGCAAATTAAATTCCTTTACTCAACTGTTTAAATATGAGTTTAAAGGATGGCTGAGAATTTAATCCCTTGCCCTCATTTACATCTAATGCAGGCATAAAGGAGCTGAGTAATTGGTTTAAATTACAGTTTTTTGTGAAATGATTTTAAGTGTAATTTTCTAAATGCACTTTTAGCATAGTTCCTGAATGGAAGTTGCTTGACAGCAGCACGATAGCTTAATAGTCTGTGGCTTAATGAAAAGCCTCTATAATAAATTTGCAAATCGATGATCTAAAAGTCATGATTCAAAGAGACCCTGTATTGGTCTCATCTACTGTTTCTTGCTAAACAATATGTGCTTTAGGAAGAGTAAAATGGAAATATGGGACCATTAATACATATGCATCTGTCTGCTTGCTTCTCTCCATTATTTATTGGGCCTAGTAACATGTATTTTTTTCCCTTCATTATTCATCACAGAGTCCTTGCCAAAGACGCTAACAGCATCAGATGCAGTTTCTTGCATAGTGTATCAGTCGGACAGAAAGAAGTCCTACCATCAACACCCTAATTCGCCACTTTTAATTGGCGAATTAAAACTTGCAAATTTGACACAGTATACCTTGCTGAATTCACTACTTCGACAAACTGTGATGAATAGGTGAATTACCTGTGCAAGCACATGCAAAGTGCAGCAAAGTATAACAAAGTGCTCCATAGATTGTAAGTGTCCAAAATGTTTGCAAATTCGCTACATCCCAGAGTTTCCTAAATACCAGAACATAGGACAGTGGTGAATGAATGCAAGCTGGGATCTTAAGGAGACTATTTGGACTTTAATGAATAAGCCCCTTATAAATGTATTGACCAAGTGAAGGGGTGGACAACCTTTTTTGGCTGAGAGAGCCATATTTGTGCGGTTCTGCTCAGCCCTTTTGAATCTGGAGCAGCTGACGTCATATGTGACGTCACATAAGTGATGTCAGCGGCTCTGGATTGGTTAGCAACCCGGAAGCGCAGTGATCTCAGTACTTCTGGATTGGCTAGAAACCTGGAAGCGCTGAGAGAGCTTTGTCTCTACAGCACTTTCCGGCAAGTGGTGCTTACATGTGAGCACTGCTCATTACAGTCAAAGAGCCAGATGCAGCCATCAAAAGAACCCCATCTAGCTCAAGAGCCATAGGTTGCAGAACCCTGACCTAGTGGCAACAAGAGCTAGAAATTACCTAGCATTAAAATGAATATAAATAACAACTGGTGCAAGTTATGCGAATATTCTCTTGCAATCATCCTGATGACGAAAAACGTGATAAAATGTGACTTTGCCATTTCTTGTGAGAATTCATATTTATTTCCAGTAAGTTGTCATCAATGTAGAAAAATATAGTTACTGTGACCTTGAAACAGAACAATTTGAAAATCACATCATAGGGGTCTACTGATGATGAATACGCTAATGCCAGTGCAGTATGATAAACATGCCCTCTAGTGGTAAGTCTTTTGCCTGTTACATTGACTTCTAAACTTTCTTAACCTGGACAAATGATTAAAGTTTGCACATACAGATATTATATTATATTTGTATTTCCCACTAGTTAAAGCTTAATTTACTCTGTTTTCATGGATTTAAAAAAACAAACTGATATGCTGAAACTTTTGCTTATTTACTAAGGAGGAGGAGAATGCCTGTTTACATTTTCCTGTTTGTTTGGTCCAAATTATTATTAATTTGGTTATTTCCACAAAATTAATAAAGGAAAAGCAATGGAAAAAAATTCAATGTCATTTTCACCCTTTTCATTAATTGTATTGCTTTTTGGTGCAATCAACACTTTCCCAACTAATACTTAAAAAAACTGAGCATAAAGAGAAGTTATGTAAAAATGCAAAGAAAAAATTCCAGCCTCGGATTAATTCATTTTCAGAGTGTTGTAGGTCAGTGACCATTGGCAACCAGGAAATATGAAGGAAAACAAAGTTGAAAATTCAAAAACCAGAAAAAAAGGCAATTGCCTTGTATTAGAATGACACTACTTACAGCAAAGTAAAAGTTCATTTCAAGATAAACAACTTTATCTTTACCTTTAATATCATGGGTTCCCAGCATGCTCTATACACCAGTGATTTATACCTTTAACTTCTGAACATAAGCAATACATAGATTTGTTTTCAAACTTTCTCTTTCCCTCACTCTTTCCATATCAATTGCCATTTGTAATAACTTTGTAGATTCCCTCAAAGTATAGAAAATATTTCTTCCACTCAGTTTATAAATCAGCATTGTAATAATTGCACCCACCATTGAAAACAGCCTACAAAACAATGCAGACATCTTCTACCTTAGGCTGAAAATAAAATAGTTACTTCTATTTATCTTGCCTTTAATTATTTCAACTTGCTTTTGTCTTCACAACACACTGATAACACACTATCTGGATTGAAAACAATATCATCAAACAAAGCAAACCTACCGTGATCCTTTCATTGTCTTTTTGATTTGTGGTCGGTCAGTTTTTATTGTCTAGAAGCCCTTGATTGGTCTTGGTTTTCAGGGTCCTGTTACATGTACAGCAAGTCTGTATTTAACCAACACATGACTTTGGTTTGTAAGAAAGAATGTAGTTAGGCTGGTGCACTGAACAGATCAATGTGTTACCTCTAAGGACTGTTTTGTAACAGGAACTTCCTCATTTTTTTTCGAGTTAATGATTATGCGCTTAAATGTCAATTCTGAAAATTCAGCAAAAATAAGGAATTTCTTTTGTTAAAGGTAAAGTTTACACTTAATAATGGGTTCTTTTATTAAAATTGCCATACTACAGCCTATGTTTACCAATGCCAACAAAGTGCTTTGAATGTTTTGCACAATGTAAAAGTGAAAGAAAACTGGCTGGCACTGATTTGGTGAAGACTTTATTGGCCACAACTGTGACAGTATTCCCATAGTGAAGTTGTGACTGCGTCAGTAGCCATCTGTTGTGTATTGTGGGACAGTCGTTAGCTGGTAAATTCACCATATCACAGTTTGCTGAATGTCCAAATATGAGGAAGTGGCGAATTCACACCTTTACGCAACAATTCGGAATTTAGTCAATAACCCCTCAGATTTTGATGAAAAGGCAAATATGGGGAAGTGGCAAATTAATGTGAATTTTGACTTTTACGACATTATTTTTTAGTTGCTTCTTATACCAGGGGCAATTAATAAATCACATATAGGTAGATAAGATGCCCATAAGACAGCACTTATATATTAGAAAAAACTAGGCAAAACAATCCTTGTGCAATTATAGCTTTGGAAATATTAAACTGAATCAATGTTTTTCATTCATTTTCTACTTCACTTAAGTGCAAAATGTTTCATTTAATGTAGAAACAAAATGTTTCCTTATAATAATTCTCCTTGAAGTGAATATGAAAATGATAAAATATGCGTCTCAAAAGTGGCCCAAATTAACATTTGAATTTTATTGCACCAGCTAGATTACCATGAGAGATAGAGGGGTATTTTATAATTATTATTTATTCTTTCTTATATAGCGCTACTATTTTACGCAGCGTTTTACAGAGATTCATCATTCCCTTCTGTCCCTGCCCCATCGAGCTTACAATCTAGTTTCCCTATTTAGTCACACACACAGATGTATGTTTTTGGATTGTGGGAGGAAACCGGAGTGCCCGGAGGAAACCCACGCAAGTGCGGGGAGTACATACAAACTCCATGCAGATGAAGTCCAAGTACAGTTATCCCTATAACTTTCTTTTATAAGGCTAGGTTCACACGAGTGTATTATGGGCAGCGCATCATATGCTTGTGTGAAAAAAATGAAAGCCAATAGTACTTGCGACATCCAGGAAGTGATGTGAACGCCGAGGGAGTGTTCACACTGTCACTGGTAAGTACCATAGAAAAATATGCTTGGCTTTTTTTTTCTTCCCATGGGTGTATGATGCGCTGCACATCATACGCTCATGTGAACCCAGCCTAACAGGCCTTATTCTTATTACAATTGCTAGACTAAATTGACCATGCTTATTTTTAATGTACTACTGTGACCCAAAGCCCTGTAAATGAGTCAGCACATTGATAGATTTAGCTCATTGATTATTCTGAATGGACTCAGAATATATGTGGCAGCGCTTGATTCATATACAGTTGTTGGTACGTTAGATGCAACTCTCCGCTGTACAACTTTGTATAGGGTGATGCATTCGAATTGTGTTGGTGAAGAATGTTGAATATACCATGGACTGTGAGAAGTCTGCCTTGAAGAAAATCCAACCAGAATGCCCTGCAGGGTCCTGTATGCAACAAACTAACAGGCTGAATGAATCACCCTATACAAAGTTGTACAGCGGAGAGTTGCATCTAACGTACCAACAACTGTATATGAATCATGCGCTGCCACCTATATTCTGAGTCCATCCAGAATAATCAATGAGCTATTTCCATATGTGAAGAGGTGACTGGGCAGATTACCTCCAGTGGTTCAGCGCAGTAAACTAGATTCATTCCAATCAAGATCCACATCACTGAACTGATAAGTACTTGCATTTTGGACTAAGAGACTTTTTCCTCCATAAACTTTATTACGTACATACGTTTATTAGTTGTACAATAATTGATTGATTTCTTTAGGGCGCTTTACCTATATCCTACTCTGCAAACATTGATAGATTTAGTGGCCTAGGAATACGTCCAATAAGCTGGACACCCTGGAGACTGAGCTAAGATGCCCCCCCATAAAGTTCTACGTGCTAGTTTACTGTTGGGAAAGAATGTGTAATCATTTCTCACATATGGAGAAATTTCTGTTTTATTTTCCAGTACGATTTCCTATTAATGCTTTTTATGACTCATGTACATTTCAAATGTACAATTTTTGTACATCTTCCAATTCTTCTGCAAATATCTGTAAATAGATTTAAACCCCATTACATCAGCCAACTAAAATCCTTCATAACCTTTTCTGGTCACTGCACAACTTAAAGATATTTCAATGCGTCTCTAAGATACAGTCAGTGTCCTTTATTTTCTTGGTAGGAGAGTCCAGTATTCACGTATAAAATAATCTCAGGTATCTTTTATAGTAGGAAATATTTGACTGCATCGACTATTCATTCTTTTTATTAAAGCTTTCTCTTTTGCAAAGACGTTGGAATGCTGGTTTTTCTTTTTTTTTTTTTTTGATGACTCACATTCCCACAGGACAAAAATTGATATCACAGAGCCTGAAAGGAAGCAAAGGAATAAATGCTAGCCATTAGGTGAGTAGGACAATGAAGCACTTCCCTTGTTGAGTGCTGTCGCCATGGGAGATAATTTATATTGCTAAAACAAAACTGCTTTGGTAAAAGTTTTAGGAGCAGCACAGGGCAGCAAGCTAATGTTAACAAATGCTCAGCACATTATACTGCAGCTTTTCTGTTTTATTTTTCCTTTATTTGCATTAAAGAAACCATGTAATATTTATTACAACGGCAAAATAAAAATCACATAAATCCATGATATTGTTTGTGCAAACTTGTAGTCTGTAAAACATAAAGGCTATAGATATTTAGGGGGGTTATTCACTAAAGTCCGAATTGCTGCGTATTGGTGTGAATTCGCCAGCTAAAGACAGTTGCAATAGACCAGGGGTCAGCAACCTATGGCTCTCGAGCCAGATGTGGCTCTTTTGATGGCTGCATCTAGCTCTTTGACTGTAACGAGCGGTGCTCACATGCATGCACTGCTCATTACAGTCTGCCTACTAATCACCGACAAGCGCTGTAGAGATACAGCTCTCTCAGCGCTTCCAGGTTGCTAGCCAATCCGGAGCCGCTGACGTCACCTCTGTGACGTCACATATGACGTCAGCGGCTCTGGATTCGAAAAGGCTGAGCAGAGATGCATTATATGGCTCTCAGCCAAAATGGTTGCCGACCCCTGCCATAGACTGTTCCTGCCATAGTCGTGTCTTTATAATAAGAATATTGTCGAAGTCGCGACTTTACTATGGAAACTTGTGGCAGTCGCAACTTTACAATGGGGAAATTGTCGCAGTTGCAGACGAAGTGTGGTCTTTCCGAGTTTAATACATTTATAGAGTTATGGCTGTTCTCAGTGTTTTAGTGACAGGCAATGTTTGAGACAAGAGGATAAGGGACCTTGCACTGGGAAGCTTACAATCTAATTATTTAATTGCCAAGACTTAAAGGAGAAGGTTTGTTTTGTGAAAGGGTGAGGGGGGAGATGCTCTGTAAACTGGCCATTTGTGGATGGTGTTTGAGGGGGG
>WMED01027414.1:556-10634 GCA_019650415.1 Pipa parva | reverse complement strand
ATACAGTGTGGGCATAACTAGATACTATACTATTGCCCATATTCCAACCTCCTCTGCCAAGTGATCCACTTACTCACAGTCTGTTTACAAATACAGTGTGGACATAACTAGATACTATACTATTGCCCATATTCCAACCTACTCTGCCAAGTGATCCAGTTACTCACAGTCTGTTTACAAATACAGTGTGGGCATAACTAGATACTATACAACTGCCCATATTCCAACCTACTCTGCCAAGTGATCCACTTACTCACAGTCTGTTTACAAATACAGTGTGGCCATAACGAGATACTATGTAGTTCCAGTGGGAAGCACACTTACACACAAATGTAATGTAACACACAGCAGACAGGTTCCTAGAGAAAATGTAAACTTATTCCAAGTGTAGTGAAGAGTACCTTTCATAAGTATTCCTATACCCCGTAAAATTGTTGACAGATGTTTAAAACCACAAGGGTGTTTGAAAATGATTTTATGGCAGGGGGAAGCACCAGACGGAATATTATGGCAGTAGAGATCTAGATTGGTTGGGCCCTTTGGAAGGAATGGTGGGTACATTTAGCACTGTGACCTTCTATAACATCAACTTGCTATGTATCACTTTTAGTACAGTTTGGGTTCATAAAGATCAATAGTCCCTACTGATTTTGTGTTGCTGTCTATTGTGACCTAGAAAAAATATATTAATTGGTCAGATATGTTCTTTTTTTACATAAATAGCAAAATGCATTTAAAGAATCTATAGGCAATAATTTTTATAAATACCTTTTTGGCAACCATTAAATGCTAAGCAAAATCTGCCTTGGAAACCGTCTTATCGCAGGGGAAAATGCCTGGTTTTTATTCTGTTTCTTCTATTGAAAGAAAATACTTAATGATTTCCTTTTTAATACTCTAGACTGATGAAATGCATTAATTATGAATACTCAGAATAAAGTCATGGAAATATTGCCATTTGAGTTTATTTGTAGTATGCAAAAAATGGTCTTATGTTTTTATTTATTTTTAAAGATCCTAACCACATTCAGTATTGCATGTCACCAAGAAGCATATCCAAAAATACACTCGGTTTAATTAACTAAAATAATGTGAAGTCGTTTATCAGACCATTTGTTCTGTTCTGCGGAGCAGCAAATTTCAGCTCTGTGTCAGACTTGGTCCAGAAGGAAGCAAATATTTAGTCTCCTAAAATATTAGATTGTTGATGTGGCAAGACTTCTCATCCATTCCTTCTATCTAAATTTAGCAATAAACGATTTAGCCTGTTTTCAGTCCCTCTTATAATCTTATGATGATGCCATGGTACGTTATTGGGAGCTCTTCTGAAAAGAAGTCCATCATGACTTTTTGAATGAAGCATTTCTTACTTACTTAAGCTTAAATTCAGGCCAAATTGCACAATAAGAGAAGTAGTTTTCATGGCAGCATTATCTGTGTATAATATGTTAAACCGTAGCCTTACTCTTAAAATGCATCTTAACTGATATTTGCCTATACTAATTTTTTAGTTGTTCCTATAATATCTATATGCACCCATTGCATGTGCGAGGAACAGAAATCAGATGCTACAAAACATATAGGGGAGTCACTCTAGTCAAACAGTACTCAATGAGAAATTTATTAAACTTGGAAAATCCCATTTCGGCTTTTCTGAGTTTAATTGGGAGAACATCCTGAAGTTTCTCCTGGTAAGTATCGTGAGATTTGCTTCGATTGATACTTGCCGTGAGAAAATTTTCTATTGAATATATCTATGGAAAGGGTAGCCATACTGCACGACTACCTTTCTATGGATAAATTCAATAGAAAAAGATTCTCACGGCAAGTATCGATTGAAGCAAATCTCGAGATACTTACAGTGAGAAACTTCAGAGTGTTCTCCCGATTATTAAACTCAGAAAAGCGAAAACAGCTTTTCTAAGGTTAATAAATTTCCCTGGTGTTCAGTACGGGTGCATATCTTCAGACATATATGGGGGTAATTCAGCAAAGTGCGAACTCACCTCGTGATCCTTCAATTAACCTCGGCAAAATGGTTACACACTCGCTTCTCTCCTACACGCAGACATCACCAAACGCTTTAAAGGTATTCCAGTGGTCGCGAGGTGAGGCGAATCTCAAGGATTCGACTCCAGTACCTTTAAAGCATGTGGTGATGTCCGCGTGTAGGAGAGAAGCGAGCGCGTAACCATTTTGCCAAGGTGAATCGAAGGATCGCGAGGTGAGTTCACACCTTGCTGAATTACCCCCAGAGTCCATACTTTTAAAAACTCACTGAAACCGTACTAAAGGTAAATCTTTCACTCACAGGTAACAGCATTTCACGGTGATCACAAATCCATAACATCCAAACACAGAGGATGAATTGTTATTTTATCTTCTTTTTTTTTCCTCCATTATTTCACTAAAATCCTTTTCTCTTACAAAATAACCGAATACCTATTCATTGGCATTGTTATCACGCAATTCTTCCAGACAATGTTTTCATATGGTAACAAAGCATTTCTCTGTAAAGCAGTCAAATTGAGTTAATTAGTCATGGGACCATACCCAAGGCTTCACCATTTTCTACATACCACCATCTTCTCCTGGGGATAACAATTCTCAATTATACAATGCTGAAACAAAAAAACATATTTCATTCATTTATATCTTTATTATACAGTAAATACAATTCTTTTTTTTAAATAAATAAACATGAGATTCATATACATGGGAAGATGGGGTTCTGCTGCTTACCTGGTTCCAGTGGTGTGGTGGCTTTGCAGCACTAGGTTCCAGGGTTCAGTTCTACCCTGGACTTCATCTACACGGTGTTTGTATCTTCTCCCTGTACTTGTGTGGGTTTCCTCCAGGGGCTCTGGTGTCCTCCCACAATCCAAAACATACTACACAGGTTAATTGTCTGTGTGTATGACTGAATAGGGAAATTAGATTGTAAACTGCACGAATGATGAATCTCAGTAAAGCACTGAATAACATACAGTATAAGCACTATATACATGAATCAATAAAATACAGAGGTCATGAGGATTGCCTGCACCTTCCATTTCCTCTTTGCGTCTTCTACCTTCCTGCTGTAAACCCCTACCCACCCCTTTGTACTTCCTAGCCCAGTCAATAGTCCTTACACTCTATGAAGTGAGCAGTGTGCTCCACGGATTGTTTGTTTAAATATTACTATTTTATTTATTTATTATTTATTTATACAAATAAAACTTAAATACAGGGGAAATATCATCTACGGGTGCAAATGTTTACAGAGGTCTAGCAACCCTTAGTCAACACATCACTTTTAGAGTGAAATTTATTATAGTAGTTCATCGCGCAAGATCTCTCGTTCTTCCCGCAAGATTACCACGTGAGTTTTTAGATCTCGAGTTTTCAAATTTTTTGATGGAAAGGTAGCCATACTTTACAGTAGTAGTAGTATGGCCACCTCTTTATTGAAAAATCGAGATTGAAAAAGTTGCGTGGTAATCTTTTGAGAACAAAACAAGATCTTGCGCGATAAACTCTGAAAGACCAAGAGCGGTCTTTCCGACTTTAATAAATTTCGCCCATAAAATCCTATTTCCCATGTGCTAGTGAATGCTAACAGCCCAGGTTACTAAACCTCTGTAGGACCCTATTCATCCATGGTAGCTGCTATGTGGACAAGACACTTTACACATCCTCATCACTGACTAGAGGTCAGAAAATGAGCCAAGGCCTACCAAGATTATCATAATATGTCTGCACTCTTTGGAGAACTTTTTGCATGGAAGTCACAGTGTTTTATTGAGATAAAATGAGGTCACTGGGAAAGTTTTCTGGTAAAAATGGAATTAACGGTTCATTGTTGTTATCCCATAATGCATAGACATGGAGAATGCTCCAGACACCTTCCTCTATACATGACGTTTTTTCATTTTTCAGATCTTTTTTATAAAATTGTCTGTATGTAATGGCTTGTGCATTGATTTGATGGACAGTATTGTACATTAACAATGATTGAAATGCTTTCTTTTTTTCATTTCCTCGGTATCTTTCCCATCAGTTTGCCCTTCTGTTGCATGGGAGTTGTATTTGTCTATAGCGTTCACCTGACTCTGCCTATCTTTATTTATTATTATTTTTTTTTTAACAAGCTAAAAAAGGGGGAGGACATGTTGCCTCGCGGGAAGTAAATTTGTCCTTTCTTGCACCTTTGCTTCTCACACACTATGAATTTTAAGAAATAGAAAACAAGAGAAATGTCAGTGCAACAAACCTTTGTAAGGGAAGTTTTCTACACTGCATAGCTGGAAGAGCTCTTGACATTTGCACGTTACAGTCACTGCTTTGGCAAGCTCCCACTTCTCCCTGTGACTCACAAGGACAATTAGCTGCATCTTAGATTGAATAAAGCACATTTTGCTCCTTATGCACATAGCAAACCAGTATATTATTGTTAGATTACAGGCTAACTCAGAGACCATACCACTAGAATAAAGCCCACAACAGACTCTATGTGCAGGGCAACTCCATTAGTTCACATATTATTGTACATTTCCCACATTATGGAACAGCAAAGGAAAGGACACTTGGAATATTCATTTTTTATAGATATAAGCTGAAAACACAGTGTTCTTTTCTTAAAGGAACCCTGTCAAAAATGTATAAAAGAATTCTGGTAAGAGACAAAGTTGCCTATAAAGGAGTCTAGTGGAATAACACTGTCATCTAGATTGATCTGCCAATCTGCCATAGTATTTCTCTGTTATTATCATACAGTTGCTATTTGTGTTAATTAAAGGAATGTGTTAAATTTAAAAAAAAAATGATACTATTCACCAGGAGAAGCCCTTTCTCTTTGTTGGTAGCACCACTGCAAATAAAATCTGGCAGGTTTTACAGCTTTTTATATAGCTGTTTATCCTACCTGGAAGGAAACTGTTCTTTACAAGTCTATTAGGCAGTTCTAAATCAGGTAGGACCTATGGCCCTATTGGGTGATCCGGGTAGCGAGTGGCACTTACCTTATAAGCTGCGTCACTCGTGTCTCCAGTGTATATATTAGCTGGTAAACACTGGGGCTGAGTATTCCTCCAGTGCTTCCAGGTTCATGGTCAATCACAGCCGGCTGATGTCACACATGGGTACTGTGAGTTACAGTTCTACTAGCTGCTCCAAGTGATCAACTTGCAGTTCAGCTGTTCCAGGTTTCTACCAGTGTTTCCAAATGAGTCAATCCAGCTGCCTCCAGTGGGGGTTAACCTAAGAGAAGTGACCTGGGAGGTGCCTGCCGCAAAGACCATACCCCCTTGGGGGGTGAGTACCTGGCCCTCCTTAGACTCTGTGCTTCAGGGTTAACCAGAGTCAACTCCTGCTGTGGTACAGAGGATTCACACTTTCCTTCAAGTCATGTTTGTTCCTTATTCCTCCCACTCCCTGTTCCTACACTTGTGCACCGTACACTTTAGTGCTTCTAGAAGGTGTACCACCTCTATCTTATATCCTTCACGTTTGTTCGCCTTAGTACTTCCAGAGGCATATAGTGCCTCTAGTGGTGACCCAGTTCCCGTGGTAACCCCTTGTGTGTTCCTGGAGATCCGTGATAGAAAGTAAGGGGGTGCCCCTCTAGTGTAGGATAGGGGTTTGGTACCTATATCAAAATATAAGGGGTAAAATAGAAGAGGCCTAAAGGTGTTACAGTGGTTCTTTCTGGTTTGGCTTTTGAAATGCTTGTTTACAGGTTGACTGCATTTTTAATGGGGAAGTGAATGCTAAAACATTTTTTTTATTTCAATAGTTTCCCAAAACAAACATTTTTCTTAATCACTGTCATGATATTTTTGTTCAATTTTCCAGCTATCCTGAATTGCCTGTATGGTTTCTGGGCTCAGCAACATCATGCTCAGTAGAATCCCTGCTGCAATTTCAATATTTTCTTATTTTGAAGAGTTTTATAAATTTTCCAGGCAACAAGCGGCACATTTGCTTAAAGACTTAGCAGCTTTGCACTTATACAGAGGAGCATTGCAAGAATCTGAATAATCTAAAACTCTTTCTACGGGAGCAGATTTTAGCAGCATAGCAATAATGCAGAAGTTAGGAATGGGATAACAAAAAGAATAAGAAATAAAAAGGAATAATAACTTTTATTTGGATTAAATAATATAGTACAAAAAGGTTTATCAGTGGTATAATGCCCATTATATATATATATATATATATATATATATTAATTTTGCTTCACCTAACTGCTATAAATGGGTAACCCCACTATCTTTATACCAATGAGTGATCAGGCTTTATTCTTATACCTCTGAAAACATCATAAAATAAACTCAGATGCAAAAAATATGTCTTTAACACTATTATTATGTGTAAACAGTAAAATAACCTTTAAGGCAATGGGTATAATGACCTGTTAAAGGAAATAGTAGGGTGATTATATTAGGAATATTTATCAAAATTTCACAATTGTAGAAGAAAAATATATAGTAGGCAAATAAATGTTACCACTGAAAGCTCCATGGGTGGACTGGGTCTACCCTTACAGAAAAAAACTCAAAATGGTACAAAAGCTGGATAAATCAAGTCTAGCGAAATTTAATAAGATCGAAAATATCAATATCACAATATTGAAATATGTCTGCCGATATCAATTTTACTGATATCGCGATAATGAATTTTTTGCTGATATTAAAAACTCGATATCAATATCAACAATAAATTGTAATGCTGCTGTAGGTGAAAGTAAAGTCAGGTGACATAGGCTCTAATAATATTTAAAATGTGCAGGAAAATAAAGTCCCAGCATGAGCAGTGTGTAGAACAATGCAGCCCCTACAGTGCTACCTGCTCTTAGAATTTAGTGCTATTCCTCTCTCTTTAGGAGTTGAAGCACCTCTCACCTTGTTATTACATGATAGAGTGGTCTCGCTCTCTGATGACAAGAAAATGTACTTGTCTCGACAAGACCAGTAGTAATTACCATGGGGAGAGTAACATCCACTGCTTCAAAGCCTACTACATAACATACATATGTTGTAAGAAACCCACCAGTACCCCCTGCTTGAAAATTGGACATTTTATTCTCCCAGATATTAACATTGACAGATTTGCTGTTTTTATTTTTATCCCGTAATTCTTTTGAGAGTTTTATCGGCAATTTATTTTTTTATTTTTTCCATCCCTAAAGCCTAGAAGATAATATATCAGAAATTGAAAAAAAATCAAAGTGCAAAATGAGTAAATGCCAAAAGCGCATTACTGTAACAAAGCAGTACATTAACAGAGATATGGATGGATAAAATGTGCTTCTCCGCATGCCTGAATTTACAGTAAAATTTAGCATATCTATGTTAATTGCTGTACCATAGGACCCTAAAGGCAGCTGATTTCATATTTTTTTCTTTCCTAAAGAAGTTCCTAATATAAGGTTCACAGATGCACTTTTAGTACAAGCTGCGGGGTTGTTTTCAATGTGTTGCTTTGGAATACAAGACCTTTTCAGTCAATTCATTTTTCTCTGGGAACACATCAGCAGAAGGGATCTGAGCGGTTCCGTTGCCCTAGAATCACTGTTTGGAATGTTCTAACTCTGGAAAATCCTGGCATAGAAAGTACAAGGCAAATATTGTAGAAAGGAAAATACCCGTGTAGCTGGGCATAGGCTTAAAGATACTGATGCTGTAATTGTACGTTTTTAATTGGGAAGTGCACTTGTGATTAACCTTGTGTGACATTCCAAATGACAGAACAAAAAATGAAATTTACATGAAGCAAAATAAACGATATTTTTCTAATAGGAATTATTAGGAGCGAATCCATGAATGGATTATAAATTGCACCGTTTGTCATTGTCAGTCGTTCTACAATTAATGGAGGTACAGAACTATTGCCCTCCCATGTCCCCACCCCACAAGCATTGGGAAAAAATATATTTTAACAAATTCAGTATTGGAAGAAGGAGCCAAAATGTGGAGCTTTCAAAAAAAATTTTATTATGACGTTGGACCTGTTTCCGGGCTACGGAGCCCTTTATCAAGTGTGATAGTATTAAACATACATATCAATATATATAGATTAAGTCCCACCCTAGGTGGTTATATACACCCAATGGGGTAAAGGGGTTGGGAAGGAAATGTAATGATACTTAAACAACAGTTAAAGGAACACTAGAATGCAGAGTAATGGTACATTCAAGGCACAATAAAGTGCATCTTCTACAAAACCTGTATTAATGAACAATAAACCATAAACATAATTATGTAACACCATAACTTTAAAATCAAGGCCAAAATTAAAAAGAAAAAAAAAATACACATTGCATGTCCATTGTGTGCCTATGGCTGAAAGGTCATAGTGCAAACTATTTCCGAGCCCTTGGTGGTAATAGTAAATAGTTTGCTGTCTTGGTGTATGTGAATCATAGGTCTTGTCATCGAGTCAGGGCAATCATTCACAGTGTGAATTAAATGCAGTAAAAGAATTGGTAAGAAAATACAGAAATGAAGACTGCAAATTTAAGGTTTAACTCGAACTATTGCTATTATTAAAATAATTATATGTTAGTGGTACTCACAATAACAGAACTGACCAAGGCACAACCAAGAACGATCATCTGAAATAAGGAAAATGATAGGCACTGGTTAAAAGACTAAGCACAAAAGAAAACATTTTATATTCATACCATCAAGTACTAGGCTTTGGGGCATTTTATCCAGATTTTCTTTACAACAATAATTTAGAGATATCTCCTCCGCTACTAGGGGGATGTATAACCTCAACAACCTGCCACCTTGATTGGACAATGCTGTGTTTGGCTTTTTAAAACGTCTAGCTACTGGGGTGTCTCTGGCTTACCTAATTGCCCCCTTGTGTTCTTTAATACTTTAATATTGATGGTGATTTGTCCTACATAGATTTTTCCACAGGGACATTTTAAAAGTCTCCATTGGTGACTGAGGAGCACCTGGATGAAGTTTCAGTCCAAGGACTGTTTGGTATATATGTAGGTGAAAGGAACCAGAAGCTCCTATTCAAAAACAAGGGTAAAGCGCCCACAACAAATCAGATAAATAAGTAAATAAATGATAATTAAAACTTGAAAGTCACTATAAAAGTCTGAAAAAACGAGTAGATTCCTGCGTCTGATCCACAGAAGTAGTCTGCCAACACGCTTCAGGATATGTAATTGCAATGGTCCTTAGAAGGAATGGGTGGATGCGCAGATGTGCTTAAAAATAAGGAAAAAAGAGAGAGAGGGGAAGCTTCCCCTAGTGTGATATTGTATGAGTCACAGTATTAAGTGCTCAGGTGCTGGGTGTGTTCCTTTAAACACTATTCGTATCCAGTGTACAGTGTACAGGTGGTAAGAAGTGCAGGACCTATATTGGTCAATAAATTCTGTAAATGGGTGAAATTAAACTAGCAATCACAGTGTTAATGTGACAGTATGCTAGGAAATTCCAAGGTGCAGATGTGTGCTGGGGGTTGTTCCACCCCTCTAGTGCCTGCACTCACCAGATTGTTTTTGGTGGGATAGGCACAAGGGACCTATTGGTCCTCCTCTTTCCTCCCTCAGTAATTGGTAGCGTTTTTCATGGTCACCAAAATGAAAGAAAGAGGTACATATGGAGTATTGCAGTGTTTGGCAAAAATTTAATGAACACAGTAGTTACTCACATAAGGTTAAAAGACAAGCGCTTGTCTGAAATGAAAATCACCCCTCCAGAGTCTCAGATGCTGCTCTAATTGACGCGTTTCGCTGACCACAACGTCAGCTTCATCAGGAAATGCAGTTCTGTGTCTTTGGAGAAGCTTGCAGGGCTTTTAAACGCTGTTCCGATTCATTTCCGGGTTTGTGCGTGATGACGTCACACGTTGCGGCGTCATTGCGCGTCATGCGTTCCATTACCAGGAAGTGATCGCGGATATGCGTTCCATACAAAAATCAATGCTTTATAGTGTACAGAATCGTTAAACTTAACATACAGATAGTAATCATTGTTCCTTATATCCCAGGCTTGCTGATGGTTAATTCAAAAAGTGTTAAAATTACATTAAAAAATCGATCTTTATTTCCTTTGAAAAATATATATGT
>WMED01027413.1:0-10634 GCA_019650415.1 Pipa parva | reverse complement strand
CAGGCGGCGCCCCTAGCATTTGCCTACTCTGCCTAATGGCAGAGCCGGCACTGGGTACAGTAACCTATTATTACTTTTTAATATCCTATCCATTATCTTGTTATTTCTACCAAACAACTCATCTGTGCTTAACAGAAGCAAAAGAATAGATGGAGAGGAGTATCCTTAAGAAAACCCTATGTCATTTTGGGTGGTGTCAGCTAGCACTGACTGATAAAGTATAAATTAGATCATTTAACAGGTAAAGAAAGGGTAAGACTGTCTTTCAGTAAATTTAAATATTGGCTCTGAACCTGAACTACAAAGCTGCATATAGGTGGATGGTCAGTGATGTAAAACTTCTTTCCTTCCTGTTTTTTTAATATATTAATTAAATGATATATCTTTAAAGACGAAAGAGAAATTTTTAGAAATGTTGCCTTTCCCTCTTTTATAGTTTGATAGGAGACTCGAGTGCTCTCGCCGGGAGGGGAATCCCTTTAATGCGCATGCTGATGTCCGCGTGCAGGACATCAGCATGTGCATAACACAATGTGCGAAGTGAGTCGAACACTACGCGGCTCACTTCGCACATTGGTGAATAAGGGCCTTAGTTTCAGAAGCACAATTGTAACAGTATTTTAAATCACTGAGCATTGTGACGTTCTTACAGCTATGCCCTGTAAAAATTGCACCTTAAAATATCTGCTATAAATGAAGGTTGACTGTCAAATTGTCAAACAGCGGATTCCCATAGCAAATCCACAACTGCGATAATTTTCCCATTGTAAAGTCATGACTGCGACAATTTTAAAGTGACGACTTTACAGTAATGCTGTCATCCTATATTGCTTGGATCACAGACACTGAATATGAATTCTAGTAAATATATAGTAGTGAAGGAACACATAGTTTAAATAAAGTGGGGTTAGGATTAGGATTAGTCTGGGGATTTCGTTATTGCTTCTTTAAAAGAACAGTAACACAAAATACAGAAAATGCCTCAAATGCATTTATTGTTACTATACATTCAATCTTTGCTGCAAAAAAAATTCTAAACTGGGTATAGAAAATATAATATTTAGCTATTTATCTTTAAAAATCAGGTCATAGGGCATACTTCCTGTATGTGCTATATATAAATCAACATAGAAAATAATGTGAATGTGTGTTTAACAACATGGCTGCTATCAGTAAAGATAATAGCAAAAAGAAAGGAATAAAATCCATGAATTCCACTTCAAATATAACATTTTTACAAGTGCTTTATTTGAATAACTGCCATGCCAATCCAAATGGGAATTTTAATTTTGATACCAGTCCTTTGAAGTAAAAAAGTAGTGCCAGTTAAACTCCATAAAACTCCTTCAGAGATCAGTGACCCTTTATCTATAAATCTTTCTGTTGGCATTTAAACCGCTGAAGAGATTAATGTAATTTTATTGACTAAAGGGGCACTATAGTGCTGATATAACTGCACACATACATATAAAACTCCTTTATACTAAGCCAGTTGCTGACACAAATAGTTAAAAAACCTCTAGGGAAGAAATAATACTTGCTGTTTGTAATGTTTAATTAGTTTTACTGAGAGCCAACATTTTAGTCCCCCCACTCCCCCTCCTCTTTCTGTTCTGCAAGTCAGGCAACATGAGAGAAAAAAGCTGCCTGACTGCTATTGGTTAAGCAGTGTCCTGAACTTTTGGCCACATAAATTAAGTTGGAACGCAGGAGATTACAGAGGGAAAAGTAACTTGTGCACATGTGTTAAGTAGTAAGTAGGGCAAAAATGTCCAGGGGAGGGCTACCTTTTTCATGGACAACTGGCCGGTACATGTCACACACACATTTCCTGGTGCAGGAGTTTATCAGTGCTGTCTACTCAATCATTTTGCTTCACATGAAACAACTACTTGGGAGAAACGCTTCTCACTAAGGTATAGTACTGCATATGTAAAGATGTAATTTGACTATAGTTCTCCTTTCAGAAAGCAGACTGTATTACAGATGAATCCCTTCTAAAACGGAAATACCTTAAAATCATTAAGTTCATACATATTGAAAGGTCATGTGTGTATACTGCTTTGAAGAGTATACAAAATAATTTTAAAATATATAAATGAATGTAACTTTAAGATTCTAAAAAAATAAAATGGCCATGCCAGATAGAAAGATTGTTTTAATGGACAGCTCCAGCAATCCTTAGCAAAATAAAGTATTAAAATAAAGAAATTAAACATTATCTGATGTATGTATTTGACATATGTGGATGTATTTTTCTCCTTAGACATACCAGTCAACTCAGAACTACATGGATTAAAGGATTTATAATATTTGCTTTTAGCAATCTATACCTGCCCGATCTAGTATAACTGAATGAGTTAAATATAGTGTGGGAGTCTTGGGCTAACTGTCAAAAGCCAGAAAATAATTATTCTCTGTCTGAATGTTGGAATTACAACAAATGATTTTTCACCCCAGGCAATGGCAAAAGGGAGAGTTTGCAACCAAACAGAAGACTGCATTGAAATGTGGGTTGGCTGAAAACATGGCTCTATCCTATGATATTTCATTTTGCTGTAAATCGTAGAATCCTGTTAAAGGATGAAATGCCTTTGTATGTATATGTCTATATAATTTTATTTATAAAGCGCCACAAATTTACTCAGCACTGTACAATTCCGCAATACAAATATAATACAAGTGAATAACTTACAAGCATATAATCACTTTAAGTGACAGGTTGTGAATGAGACATGAGGATGGAGGTCCCTGCCCTGTAGAGCTTACAATCTAAATTAATCTAGTCTAATTTTAAATATTAAGTCCACTTGGGAGGTGAATAAAAAGCAGTTCGGAGAATGAGTTAATCTACAATGATCCAGAAATGTGGTCACCACTATTGCTGCAGAATTAAA
Organism: Pipa parva; assembly: GCA_019650415.1. Lineage (NCBI taxonomy): Eukaryota > Metazoa > Chordata > Amphibia > Anura > Pipidae > Pipa > Pipa parva. The sequence goes on along the minus strand of WMED01027413.1, from coordinate 7,737 downwards.
GTCACCTACATTACAACATTTGTTATTTACATCCCTTTCTATGCAACAGTATTTCTAAGTCATCTTGTCAATTGATCACTGTATTTTCTTTGTGTTTTGCGTGTACAGTTGCACCAGACCAAACTAGAGACCTGTCCTCAACCCGATACTTCGCCACTTTGATCTTGCCGTCAAACCGGTGAATTCAGAACAGTACAATTTGCCACTTTGACACAGCCTGATGCTTGGTAAAAGCTACATTTTACATGCAATGCCCACGCCAAGAGATGCCTACATACGTGACTGTTGTAAGGTGTCAAATCGGTCGGACAGTAACATAATTTGCTAAATACACGGAATTAGGGAAGTGTCAAATTTAGACCTTTTTTTACAGAACACCACAAAACAACTGTACATTGAAATATACAGTACAGTATATATATATATATATATATACATTGTAAATTATAAATACTCTAACAAACTTTCTTGATTCTTGCCTCTAAATTTCAAAATCTTTAAATTACACAAATATTTAAATCCAGGGCTTATGTTCCACTACAACATTCGTTTTCATTGCTTGGTAATTGGTGTATCATGATTATGTAAGTTCGAAAAGCTCAAAGTTTGATAAAGTCCATTTTCCATTACACACTTTGGTGTTTCCTCATGTGTTCTTTGTTTTAAAAATATCCAATAAAATATTTTGGCAAAGGTTATTCTCTACAGAGAAACTTATTTATTCACCTGCCATTACACTGCATTAGGTCACTCATAAACTCAATTAAACAATGTCCTCCAGTGGCCAACTAGTAATGCAAACTGTCAGCATGCTTTCTTTGCTTCGCAAGGTTACCACTTTTGAACAACACATTTCTCAGATGTGGAAGTATGTAATGGCAGAGAAAGCTGGATAACACTATATAGTTTGCCCATTTTACTTATTTATTGCTTATTTTTAGGCTAGATCAATGTTTATCTCAGGGGTGTTTATACTGTAGGCCAGTGTGGAGCTGAAACATTATGGGCCCACCAGAGAAGCTTACTGAGCCAAACCCTACTAGTAAAAGTTGTCGTGTACATCAGAACTATCATAATAAAATTACTGGTTTTCAGAACATTGCAAAGGAGCTGTAAATGTTAACAAAGATGCTGTTTGGCACTAGGCCTTATCCCCCTTATGCTGGTGCCCCGTGGAGGATCCTTTGGTGCTTTGGTGGGCCAGTCCAACCCTGTTGTAGGCTGCTCCAAGTATCTATAACCATTTCAGTAAAATAAATGAATATGTTACTCCTGATTCTCCCCTGCACCAGATTTAACATTCCACCAGAATGTCAAAACAATAATCAATTTGTTCCAAGTGTTAGAGGCTGTCCCAGCACATTTTCAGTGCCAATATTGAAAACCTTGAGTACTGTGCCAGTATTCATTGAATTAATCCCTTGTCAGGAGTACCTCATGTTATGGGGAATATCCAGTTCTAGTGTATTAATATTGTGGGTTAATATTGCGCCTGTATCCATACTGGCGCTATATGTAATTTCAAGATTGTTTTTACCAGATTCTGTACTAGTTTTTGTGCTTGGAGCTTTGCCAGACTTTTTGCCTATACTACTGCTATGGACAAATATTTATTCTAGCATGGTGTGATTTATAGAACTATAGATAATTGCTGTCCCACGTTGTTTGATTAAGATCATAATTGGTTGGTGGTTTAATTACAATAATTCCACTTCTGTAGTTTCCTTTTCCATTACAGTAAAAAATATAGGAGTGGAAATGGCACCCTAGGTCAGAAAAAATCCTATAAAAAAACAACAGTTTGCCTTAAAAACACATTGCCTAAGCTCAATGTTTGTGTTTGTATGTTCCTATTATATATCCACATACCATTGCTGGGAGAGTAGACCCCCTGTAGTTCTGTAATCATTAGCAAGAAGGCAAGTCTTTTTGTGCAGTTGGCATAGAGTTATATATTGCATTAGGAATTTCCCTCACCAGTCTAGGACTACTTGCTGCAGGTGTTTGAGACATGCTCTACATCAGCTGGGCAGCACCTCCAGCAGGATTAGAGCCAAGAGCCTACCGCATTCCAGGTAGCGATTATACCACTACGCCATTTGAGCCTAGGTCTATGGACCTGGATTTCCAGGTGAGCTGTCCAGTACATTAGTGCTGATTATGCCTGAACACTTGGTAATAGTTTACACAGGTGCTTCCTGTTTGTCATCATCCAGGCCTATAAATATGAGGTCATTTCCTCCAGTTTTTTCCCAAGCTGGTCTTCATATTGTGAAGTTTTGCTGAAGCTCTTGTTTACTGTTTATCTGTGTTATTGACCTAGACTTGTTTTGACTTCACTGTTTTTCTGGAACCCCTGACTTTTGACTTCGTCTGACTACGTTTTTTATACTTCCCTGGTTTTCCTGATCCGACTCTTCTGACTGTGTCCTTGCTATTTCCCTGGTACCTCGCTTTGCTCCTTGCTCACTCCTTCTGGGTTGCTCTGGTGCCCTAGCGTTTCTGCAGCAGTAACTCCTGGGCCCCAAAAGGGCGTCGGTGGATACCAGAACGTTGGAGTTTCCGTCCCAGTTAGTTGTGCTGCAGGTTACACCTCAGATTCAGTCTTGGGTAGTAACTTTACATTAGCTTGGACTGAAAAATATGAACTCTGCTGGAGCAAGTTTCAATACTTCCCTGCAGGGAGTTTTTAAAGCCATGATAAGGCTCCCAGAGGCTCAAGAAGTGCAACAGCAGAATATCAACCAGACACTGCATATTGGCACCTCTTCTCTGGATACGTTATCAGTTCAAATGCCTCTCACTGTCACCTCTTCAGGTTCTGAGTTGAGAGCTTCCTCATGCTCTGATGGTACTGCGATGGAGATTTGCATACCTGCACCCCAGCATTATGCAGGGGATCCTATGTCTTGCCGGGGCTTCCTCACTCAATGCTCTGTTCAGTTTGAATTGCAGCCTTCCAAATTTGTCTCTGAGAAGGCATGTGTTGCCTATATCATAGCCTTCCTTCTGGTGAAGCTTTAGCCTGGGCTTCTTCCCTCTAGGAAAAGGATAATCCCCTTATCTATAATTCAGATTGCTTTATAGCCCAATTTCGAAAGGTGTTTGATGCTCCTGGTTGGTCTTCATCAGCAGCAGCACATCTGCTTAGAATTGAACAAGGGTCCAGAACAGGGGGACAGTATGCCATAGAATTCCGTACCACTGTATATGAAACCTCCTGGAGTAATGAAACCTTAAGGCCTCTCAGATCAATTGAAGGATAAGCTCATTGGTTGTGATTTGTCTGATGACCTTGATGAGTTAATTGCCTTGTGCATCAAGATTGACCTCCATTTCAGGGAGAGACAAAAGGAGAGGACTCTCAAAACCCACTTGGCTCCCACATTGTCTGAACCCATGCTATCCAGACCTGTTTCAGCTGCACCAGCTACTACTGTTCAGAAGGAACCAAAGCAACTAGGAGCAACAAAGCTTTCTGGCAAAGAAAAATCTAGAAGACGAGTCTTGGGGCTCTCCCAATTGGCAGCCGTGGCTGTACTTCACATCTCCTGACAAGCAGTCACGGCTGCCAATTGGGAGATTTAAAGTTGAGCCACGGCTGCACGTAACCTCTCAGCCAGCACTCTGAAAAAAAAATGCTAGGGGCGCCCCCTGGGCAGACGGTGCCCCTAGAATTTGCCTACTGAGACTCTGACTGCAGGCTAATGAAGTTGTTATATAGTTGGCTACCTGTTGGTTAAATTGCAACCTGAAGGGAGATACAGAGTAAAGTGCAATAGTGAGTAGCTGCTGGCCAATGAGCAAACTAGCTGTGGCTACTGAGCAATGCCTAAGGCTCTAAGAGCAGTAAGAAATAACTAAGAAATTCATTAAAGGGGGAGGTGCCTTTTAGGGATGTGATTTTAAAGGGTTGTTGCTTAAAAATGTCACATGCTGCCTTTCCCTCCAACCAAAGCTCTGTTGATGACAAAGATGACACCATTAGACTCATCACAAAATAACAAATGCTGCCTAGATTACAGGTGCCACCTCATTCCTATAAACCTGAGCACATTTAAAAATACAAAAAAGCACATGCCACACTTTTGATTTGCTGATAAATTCTGATGCATGAGGCAGACTGCAATAATTTATAAACAGGCATGCAATTTACTTTTACATTTATTTTGGATCTATGCTGCGGTGGATTCTATCTGCTTGCTATGCCTCCAACTCGATAGCAACAGTTGTAATTTGATCATTGAGTGTTACCTCCAGCAGCCAAGCAGACATAAGCAATAGTTTAATCACCAAGGTTCTTTATTTTTCTAATGTTAACTCCTGCATTTAAAGTGAATGTGTAACCAGGAAACACATTATTTATTGCAGCTATTGTTTGTTTTTTTGTTTGTTTTTTTTGAAGGTGCTCACCAGATGACCAGTGCCTTATAAACTAACTTCTTCTGAGTGCCATGGAAACAGCTGCACATACACTGTGCTGTGCATTGCCTCCTCCCACCAGCAGATTAAAGTAATAAAAAGTAATAAAAGTAACAAAGCTCAGGCTGCACCAGCTGAATCAAGAGGTATTTGAATTGATCCTCTTATTTCTGGTGCAAAACAAAATAGAAATGTGACATTTGGTGCAGTTGATTGAATTTTGTATCACAATCCTGAAAGGGGGGATGGTGGAGTTGGGTGAACGACCCCCTCTTTCTAATGCAATCAGAGGAGATGGCTTTCGTGACACTTTCTGTATTTTCCTAGTTTTCCAGCTATGCTTTCCATATAACACAATTGTGTAAATATAGTTAAGAACTTCTAACAAAAAGCTGCCCCTGATTATAAATACTCCATTACCTCCTCTACAAACCGGGACCATCTGTGGAAACCAAACAGGATGTTTGACAACCTCTGTTTAGTCATTCACCTCTGTGATCTGTCTAAACACATGAAAACTTCACATGATTCTCCTATGATGGATAAATCTGGCATGGCAAAAACTAAAGCTGTTCTATCCATTGATTTCTTGACTGTTTCTGAAGACACCTGTGAGGCTTGCAGCCAAGAATACAATGCAGTCCAGGGACCATACTGTGTTATTTATTTAGTGCCCAAGAGAATTTCTAGAAGGAATGAACCCTGTTTCTAATTAATTTTTAATAAAATGTATATTTAATACTACACTGTAATTTTATGGCTTCCAGTTACACAAACATTCTTTTCTTTTTTTTTTTTTTTAACTTCGGTTTTACCTCCAAAATTATATTGTATAGATGTGTGATATACAGAGAACACATAATACTCTTTTTATCAAACATAAAATTATTATTCAAATTATTTTTCAAGAACACATTGTAAACTGAGGTGAATATTAATAAATGAATATCACTAAAAGTAAGGCACTTTTCCTCTCCACCTCTAGAATATACATGTGGTTACAAGCAATATTATTTCTGCTAGTTCAGGACAGTTTATATTATTTTTCATATTTATCTCGTTAAAAAGGAATATATAATAGGGTATTGGAAAGATAATGCCACAAGGTCTTCATATTAGATATTCACAAAAAAGGCATTATATGATATTTTATGCTGCAGAGAAAATACTTTAGTTAGAACAGTACAAGACAGCCTTGTGGTTAGTATATACCTGCAATGCATTCCCTTGCACTGGTGACCAGCGAATGTCATAATGGCTTTACAAGTATTGTCTTGAAGAGATAGGTGACCATAAAGGCCAAACTTAACTGACCCACATATTGAAAATGTCCTCATCCTCTACTTACAAACCATACAGGGGCTAAGCCTCCCCAAAACCAGAGCTGCTGGGGTGGGGGGACGGGTTAGTGGTAGAGGAGTCTGATCACCCAGTTGGAAGTGTGAAAAAAAGTAAAAAGTCTGCACAGCACCAAGAGTCAGAATTAACACTTACATTACTTTAAAGAAAAAATAAATAAAAAAAACTTTGCAAATAATCCAAAATCTGGTTTCTTACCTAAACCTGAGGGGATTGTTCACTAAAGTCCGAATTGTTGCGTAGAGGTGCGAATTCACCAGATAAAGACAATAGCAATAGGCTGCTACTGTCGCAGTCGCATCTTTATAATGAGAATATTGTCTCAGTCGCAACTTTATTATGGGAAAATTGTCGCAATCTTAACATTAAAAAATTGTCGCGACTTTACAATGGGGAAATTGTAGTGGATGAAAGTGGACCTGTCAGAGTCTGCTCCGATGCCCGACTTGAATCTGTAGTTGGGTTGGGTGGGGCTACATGGATGATTGACATTGAAGTCTTTGTAATCAGATATCTTAAATCACAATCTAACCTGGATCTGATTGGAGGAGCTAAAATGTAATCATCATTTAGCTCCGCCCAACCTGACTTGAGATTCAAGTCGGGCATTGGAGCAGAAAAGAAGCAGGGAGTTTTATTACAACTCCCTGCTTTCTAAAAAGAGTCTGTTAAGTGGACCTGACAGGTCCACTTTAAGAATTATCCATAACCAAACCTCAGGGAGTGGTTTAGGGGGAAAATATTTTCCACTGCTCATGACCAAAGCACCTACCTGCCTTAAACTTAAATATGTAGCTAGTGGCAGAGCAAGTCTATTTAGCACCTTTCACAAGTTCAAACCTTTGTTTCATTTAGGCATTTGTTCCCTGTCCCTGTTGTGGCCATTGTGGTGGTTGAAGAAGCTCTGCAGGTGAAATGCGACTGGTGTTTTATAGTTCCAGCCCACTCTAACAAACTGCATGTTTCCCAACTGGATAAATACTAGACTACTTATACTTATGGTCAGTGCTTTTTTTGTAAAAAAAATATTTTCCGGTACACATTAATTAATTTCTCATTATTCCTAATGCATTTCTTTGTAACCCCAACATTAATTAATTAAAGACTGTCGGATATTTTCCGGTATGCCGTACCGGCGCGTACCATCACAAAAAAAGCCCTGCTTATGGTAACATTCCATAATGGGAGTCTGTGACCATTAGTATTTAGGTGTGTACTGCTACATATCTTTCTGCTATATAATTGATTTTAATATTTGTACTTATTGCAAAAGTTTGGATACAAAAGTAGCTGGGCACCTTTGAAAAGTTCTTTAGGTATGTGGGAGTGCAGTGTTTCTGAACTTTTGAAAAGTTAACTCTTTCCAATGCATTTTTCTAGTGAGGTGTATAGTCTCCAGCACACTGCAGTAAAGCATTAATTCATGGTAGGAAGGAATACTTCATTTTTCTTTGTTCATGTTTTAGATGTTTTTCTATTTTTGTTATTGGGAGTTGAAACTGTACGTGTGAATTTTTTTAAAGTGTTAACTTGAGAGTACTGATATATAGAAAGGGTTTCTTGTTGTTCTTTTTATATTTAGAACAGTAATGTCTAAGTTTTTGCATCATGAGCAGGCATGGAGCAGTTTTAAGGCTGGGTTCACAGTTACTGATTTTCAGCAAAGTTTAACTCTTTAACTGCCAGCTGATTTTTTTTCCCGTGCACCCCATATTGCCAAGCTGTTTTTAAGCATTTTGCGCTGTATGTGTTTTACCAAAGATTTTGCAGGGAAAGCAATATAATTTCCAGGAAAATTATATATTGTTGTTTTCAGCACACTTTGGGCTTTAACAAGCAATGTCTCATTTGTCATTATTTTTTTTGCTTCCTTATTATTTTGAGTGAAATATGTAAAAAAAAAAAAAAGTAAATATTTTCTCTTAAAACTGTCACTATTTTTAACAGAAAAAGTAT
>WMED01027412.1:0-10634 GCA_019650415.1 Pipa parva | reverse complement strand
GAATTTCATGATTGCACTATTTCAAATTATTCTAATTCGTTGACCAGCACTTGTAAATTCGCCAGCTAAAGATAGTCGCAATGGACCGCTACTGTTGCAATCATGACTTCAGTATGGGAATATTGTTGCAGTCGCGACTTTACTATGTATGTATGTATGTCAATTTTTATTTATATATAATATTTATTATATTTAAGTGCCACTAAGTTATACAGCGCTGTACAATCCAACAATACAGTTATAATACAGACAAGGAAAGGTGCTTAACAAAGAGCAAGTGGAGTAAATTACAATCATATAATCAAGAAAATAATTCACTCTAAGGGGGTTATTCACTAAGGTTCGAATTCGACTGTCGAATTCGCAAACAGCGGATTCCCATAGTAAATCCCCTACAATTTCCCCATTGTAAAGTCGCGACAATTTTTTATAGTTAAGATTGCAACAATTTTCTCATAATAAAGTTGCGACTGCAATAATATTCTCATTATAAAGACACGATTGCGACAGTAGGCCTATTGTGACTGTCTTTACCTGGCGAATTCGCACCTATATGCAACAATTTGGACTTTAGTGAATAACCCTTTAAGTCCCAGGCCATGATTGAAATAAGAGGATGGAGATCCCTGCCCCATAGAGCTTACAATCTAAATAGGAGGAAGACTTATATATACAGATAGGAGGGTAACAAGTGCAGTAGTATAAAGTGTCAGTTCATTAGGCTATGGGCGCCAATTAAATAATAAAATAAATAAATAGAATAAATAGTTGCTTAAAAATAAAATTTAGACATAAAAACCAGTGCTAGTGCTCCAAGAGGTAAGATTTCAATTAAGTTTTGAAGATATTGCTGGATTGCTCTTGGCGGAGGTAGAGTGGTATAGAATTCCAAAGACAAGGAGCAGCAAGAGGGTTTAAGACAAGAACGGGCAGTCTTGGTGAGGGGTTCCTGAAGAAGGTTTCCTTGTGAAGAGTGGAGTTGACGGCTAGGCACATACGAGCAAACAAGGGAAGATATGTAGGGAGGGGAAACAGAGTGAAGTGATTTGAATATCAAAAGTAGGACACTATAAATAATATGTTTATTAACTGGGAGCCAAGGAACAGACAGGAGCTGGGTGAGAGACTTCTGGGGAGAGAAGGAAATTATTCTAGCAGCAGAATTTAGAGTAGACTGGAGCGGGGAAAGATAGGAAACTGGGATGTCATTGGAAAATGGGAATATTGTCACAGTTGCAACTTTAAAATTGTCGTGGATTTGCTATGGGAATCCGCTGTTAAGTTAAATAAGTTAAAAGGGGTTAAGATCCCCGTTATCAATTATGCTTAGAATCACTATTGCTAAATAACATATTGAAAGAAAAATAAACTATGACAGACAATTTGCAGGCTGGAGATCCCGTTTAATGTGTTTCTCAGTGTCTTATTATAGACATTATACCTACATATGTTTGTGAAAGGATTGACAAACCTGAAACATGTAATGGGAACTGTGTGATAAAACATTATCCTTGCACCAGTGCCTCACCTGTATTGTTTACATTAACCTAATGTGCATGATGGGTCGCAAAGAGGCAGTAGCTGCATGTCCATGAGGGCCTGGTCATACAACATATTATGATATATATAGTACCCCCCCCCCCAAAAAAAAATATAGAAAGAAATTTGATTAATTCATGATTGATTTGTTTAAAAAATGTGAACAAAATGTTAGCAATTCATTTTTTACACTTATAACTGGTTTTATGTAAAAACACATCTTAGCAGTTCCCATTTTGAGTTTGTCTTTTTACACTAGAGACTGGTTTGTTTAAAAAAGGTTAACAATGTTGCATCAGTTTTGGGGGCTGTCTTCAACTCTAGACACTTTTTCGACTTATAAGATATAATATATGATGTATATGTTATAAATCTGTATTCTTTTATATTAGCAAAGGTAAATAGTGAGAGGAATGAAACAATTGCTGGACAGCAGGAATGGGCTTCAGTTGTAAATGATTAGAAACCTTTGCCTTAAAACGTAAGGAGCAAAAGATTACTGTATATTGAATCTTGCTATCTATTGACATTCACATACTTAGCATTACCACTAGTTACATAGATTAATTAGAGGTTAGCCATTCTTCTGTCAGTAAGACAAGTTTTTCCATTTACCGTCTCTGTGTAACATGCAAAATGCATTTCTACAACATCCAGTAGTGGCCCTGGCCCTATTGGCGCCCTAGGCCTCCCCCCACCCCGGTAACTTCTCGAGTCGAGCCTTGCCGAGACTGGAATCCCTTTAAAGCGTTCGCTGATGTCCGTGTGCAGGACTCAGCGAACGCGTAAACAGTCTCTGCATACTGATGCAAAGGATCGGAGGGTAAGTTCGCTCTTTGCTGAATTACCCCCAGAATCTCCCTGTGAGCTCCAACTAATTGCCCAGTCACATTGTAAGCTTCTACCACTGATTTCTTTTAGTATTGTCTTCAGGAGATGGTTCTGGGAGTGAGCCTCGATGTCAGGTTCCCTGTTGGGCTGTAGGAGTATGTGCATGAAACTGGAACTAATAGCAATACGAACAGAAGAAACCACCCGCTCTGTGTCAATGTAATTAATGCAGTGATGAAGTCCAGCTTTTACTGCCTTAAAAATGAACTGCATTAATGAAGGTTATAAACAAGTATTGGTGATTTGATGTCATGTACCAGTATGAGATAAAATTTGTTCTATATTTTGTCATTTGGAGGGTAGCTGAGGTGAGAACTTACTGCTGAATTTATAAGTACAGAACAGGGTTGACCAACCTTAGACCCTAAAATTCCAGCCTCTGTTGACAGCCAGACAATGTTGACTTTGGTTATTAGAAGGGAAAAGAGCACAGGTCAGATAATATGCCAGGGGTTTGGTAATGCTGGCAGAACTTCACACAACCTGCTGTGTGCTTCAACAGATGTTGCCACATTGTGTTAGATACTCACTGCTGAAAAAGTCTGATTAGATTTCAAAAGCCATTATGCATGTAAATCTACTTCTTTAGATTATTGCAGTAAAACTATGAAGGCAATTAATGTAAATTAACGTCTGCATGTATGCAAAAAAATAAATCCAGGACTCTTTACGAACAGCAGAACAGCTTGAACAAACAAGCAAACCTGTAATGTTTCAGATCATATTTTCTGTTGCATTAGCAGATCTTAGAGGGAAAGGACATAAAAAGTCTCGGGTAATATAAAACCAATCTTCGTCTAACTGTGCCAGAATAATTTTTTTCCACTTCAACCACAGTTAAAATCCTCAGTATATTCATTACAGTCTTTTATAGTATTTTTATTTAATAAAACCTATTAAGGCTACCATACAAATCTCTTTACTTATGCCTTTATCTTTTAACTGATCAATTTTTATACTGCTGACAGCCCATCTCCACCATTTGCTCATTTAAAAATTCATAGTACATAAGATGTGTCTCTGGAGAAAATGTCTATAAAATTTGTTACAGCTGGCAAATGTGTACGAGTCAGTGATAGCACATGACTAAATGCTTCACAGAAAATAAAATTTGTTTCTGTAGTAAGCAGAACTGTTTAAATGTTATTTATTTTTATGTTTCAAAGGAAATATATTGTGAAGTGCTGCATTGATTTAATACGCATCAATGTCTGTGTACACGGTATAGAAGGAAAATTTATGAAACCTTTGCACAACTCCTTTAATTGAATTTTCCAAATCTCTCACCACACACAAATAATCAATATCTTCTGCAGTGAAAACCAGTCAGAATTATTACAGTCTTTCTTTTCAATTTTGTTGTCATCAGCACATACAAAACACCTGGATATTTGTAATATCTGGATAGCCAGATTTTTATATCTCTTCAGCATAAGGAAGCCATTAGGAGAGGGAAATGGAGAACGCAGGCACCTTCCCTATATAAAATGTGGAGCAAGTTCATGATCTTATTTTAAGCTAAACAATCATTTTCAAGATTCTTAATTACATTTATTAATTTCATTTAAACTCTAAAATGATCTCAAATGTTGTATATTGTGCATATATATATATATATATATATATATATATATATATATATATATATATAAAATTTTATAAATAAAAATGTGCCAGCTATTTGATAATGAAAATGATGAAAGCCAATTATAGTATGGTCTTTGCTGGCTGCCTTGAAACTGCATTGTCAATTCCAGTAGGATTTTTTTTTTTGGGTGTTACTGGCTCTTTAAAGAACTAAACTTTGGCTTAACCCCATATTAAACATATTGAACACGTAATAACATAATAAATCTCTATGCCGAGTTCTGACTCACCATTAAGAAGTTATGAGCTCCTGCATCACATGGTTCCATAACAGCACAAGGTGTCAATTTTGCTGATTTAGACACACCCCCTCCCTCTTGTAGACACACACATAGAACTCTGTGAAGACTTATGCCACAGACCCTGGTTTTTCAGTGTTTAAGAAAAGAAGCGGGTGTGTTTAAATCAGCAAATTGGATACCTTGTACTGCTAGAGATCTCAGCCCTTTACGTTTTATTGTGTTCTTATCTATCAGACCTAATTATTTTACTAAGGGATTTAGACAAAGTGTACTTTTTACTTAGACTGTAAGCTCTACGGGGCAGGGACTTCCAACTTTTTATGTCAACTGCAACCTAGCACTTAAGTGAAGTATCCTTATGATATTTTACTTGTATTATTTTCTGCACTTTTCCCATGTCTGTTTTGTATTTGTACTGCTGAATTGTACAGCACTGTGTAAATTTGTGGCGCTTTATAAATAAAATTATACATACATACCTACCTTTTCTTTAAGATTCCCATAAGTCAGCCTTTAACCAATCAGAACACCACATCAGTAACATATGGACAGACTTTTGCACTTAGTGTGCTTATGAATTTGGCAAAGCTACCAAACAGATTGGATGTGGAATCAACACATAGAAACTATACTAAAAGTGTATATGGTCATTCCCTTTAGCTATGGCTTTCTTATTAGGGTGTGCCTTATCTGTTAATTTCAGTTCCACTTGGGTAGAACTGTATTACCTTGTCTCTCCAATACATGTGATTTTTATCTGTTCCTGTGATTCACTGCTTTTATTTTTGTTACATCCACTGTGCATGTTATTCTTTTACTAGAGTGCACCATTTAAATCTTCTTATTCTTTTACTAGAGTGCACCATTTAAATCTTCTTATTCTTTTACTAGAGTGCACCATTTAAATCTTCTTATTCTTTTAGACTTGTCCTTTTTGTCCTGCTCTTTATAGGTAGGCACTTTGGGTTTATATTATTTACTAGTGTTGTGTGGTACATCATCTAGGTGAGTGTGCATTTCTTATTGGAAAGTGTAGTTTTATGCATTTGGGGGAAATAATGTAAGTCCTAAAATCATAATATTTCTACCAATCTAATGCATGGTGCTTTCATACTTTTATTGCCTAAAAATATGGCCCTGGGATGAACTTATGCAGAAGTTAAAAATATAAATAGAACAATAAATTAAGGAAAATTGTATCGTGTATTATTCAAACAACAAAAGAGTGTTTTATTCACACTGGAGAGATGAATGAGTGCATTAATAAAAAAACACTGATTTTCAGCGCAGGTAATTTCAGCTGATTTCAGACTTCATCAAATAGCAAATAGGAGAGCTGTGTCATCTAAAGTCATATTATTCTAAAAAAAATGTGAATATGTGTGTAAAAAACACAAATCTCGAAAAAAAAAAGGAATACATGTGTAAAAATTAAAAATCTGAAAAAAAAGTGAATACATGTTTTAGAAACAGAAATGTGGCAATGACTTGTGTGGAACTATAATAAACATATTTTACAAATGACAGTTTGGTCAGAGATGACAAGTTTCAAAGGGGGGATCTGGACAGCCCATTGCAGTTGCATTCCATATCCAAGTGTATGCTTGTCAGCTGAACTGCAGTCAGTCAAAGACTCATACCTTACCTCTGTGTAGTACTGAATATTTCCTCAGAGAAATGTAGAACAGAATATGCACATGTTTGCTTGATGAAGGGTGGTTGTGCCCACCTTGCTCCTGTACCTTGCACTAATGGTCCATTAAAAGGGTTATATACCCACCTGAAACTGCAAATGTGTGTGCATATTCTGTTCTAAATTTCTCTGCATTATATGGTGATTTGTTGCCCCACATCCAGGAATTATGTACCAACCCCAAGGAAATAAATTTGGTGAGCACCACCCTCAAGGAAATAAATTTGGTGAGCACCACCCTCAAGGAAATAAATTTGGTGAGCACCACCCCCAAGGAAATAAATTTGGTGAGCACCACCGTCAAGGAAATAAATTTGGTGAGCACCACCCTCAAGGAAATAAATTTGGTGAGCACCACCCCAAGGAAATAAATTTGGTGAGCACCACCCTCAAGGAGATAAATTTGGTGAGCACCACCCCCAAGGAAATAAATTTGGTGGGCACCCCACCCCCAAGGAAATAAATTTGGTGAGCACCACCCCAAGGAAATAAATTTGGCGTGCACCACCCTCAAGGAAATAAATTTGGTGAGTACCACCCTCAAGGAAATAAATTTGGTGAGCACCACAGTATATCCTTCAAGAACTGAATATTTCCTCATCACTTATTTACATTTTCAGTGAGAGCTAACGTGTTGCCTTAATCCACTTATGACCATAGGACCATAAAGCAACTTTAGTCCCACTATGACTGGTCTGTCTGTTTACTGCCTGATATGCGCACTTTCCCATTATGAAATTCACCAAAAGTGCAAGTGCCAAGAGACCTTTGGTGAGTTATTCATCCTGAGTGCTGTAAAAGGATGGGACATTGCAATTGGCTGAAATCACCCTGAACCTAACACTTTGTACAGACTAATAGCAGAGGGGAATATGCAAAATAGTAATACAATACAGCTCATGACATGTTTTATGAGTAATGCAAGTTGGTATCAGAGCAATGTCTTCTTGGGAAGACGGGTCATTTTTGTCTAGCTCGATAAACTGATTACCGGTCAAAATATCAATAAAATAATTACAGCATGATGTAGTCCTTTATTCAACTATTTATTTTATTTTTTACTATTTATTATGTGTATTTATATTGAGAAATACAGACTAGGGCCAATTTTAGCCAGGCTTTGATTCACCTAGTATGTTTTGGATTGTGGGAGGAAACTGGGAGAATGAGAGAAAACACTGGGAGAACATACAAACACCATGCCGATGATGCTCAGGGTGGGATTAAATCCAGGCATCTGTAGCTGTGCTAACCCCTCAGCCAATGAACTGTAGAAGACAAAATGTGTTAAGAGCAGGGTATGGATTCTGCATTATATGTAGATGTATTGCACAGTGTAAATCTGCTAATCAATTGTGTGCTTACAGATCATTAAGCACCAGTAGAGATCTTAATAAATAGAATAGGTTTCATCTTTTGGCAGCAGCGGAAAAGTTTGCTTACATTCTGTTCAAAAATATTTTGTTTATGGTAAACGCTAGTCATGGGCAAACAATGATTCTGTTTTTCACTGCTTGTACAAGAATATGATATACTGACCTCAGAATAATGGCACCTATTCATGTCTCTATTAAGTTGTTTTAAGAAGAGGTTGTTCATGAAAAGTAAATACATTTCATGCCTACCCATGTGATGATAATGTGACATCCCATCTCTATCAAGCCACAGAATGGTCATGGGTTTCGAATCTTAGGCAGAACTAATTAAAAGTAATCATGAGAAACCACATCCAAAACAGATTGCAAAATTTATAGAATTTGCCTTTTCCAGGACTTTCCCATCAGCTTCTAAAACAATTCAACCCCCCTTACCAGCTTAAAACCTGCTTAAAGCATATTTACCAAACAGTGGTGACATACCACTATCACCTTTTAGCTGCATTACATTACAGTTAATACTGTGACATATTTACTGACCAGAGATGAAAACAAGTGTGAAAATGTCCAGTATTATGGTGAGAACGACTAAAAAAATATGTATCATTTCAATAACTGTAATTCACTGCTCTGTTTGATAACTATGCCCTTTAAAATGTTTCTTATTTGGTATGCAAATAAACACTCCAAATGGGTCCAACTGTGCTCATGCTCACGCCTTAGCCTTTAATGCTGGGGTGATCAAGAAATTTTAAATCTTCAGCTACAACTGGTCCTCAAGCATTGCTCTTTGCCAGCTATGACAAGAGGCATAAATTTTAGGCTACTTCTAGAAAATGCAGCAAGCTGAAATAAATATTGAATTTTGTGTTAAAGTGCTGGAATCAACAGAAGTTCCAGCTATTTTGAAATTCTTTTTCCATAAGTTTTCTACAACAAGGCAGCTGCTGACAAAGGCTACCGATACTAAATACTGTATTCCATGGCTTCTCCGAGCAAGGTTAAGCCTATCACTGGCCATGATGGATGCTATGCACTTGTCTTTAGAGCAGGATATAACTCCATCCAACCTGCAGTTAAATCATGGATTCCTTATCTGTTCAGTGAAACTCCAATGATGCGCATTCACTTTGGAGCACAGTGTCAAGATTATGCAGGAAAGCAAAATTCACGCATCTCAATGCAGGGTATCACACAATAGGGAGCAAATCAAACTTTTCCAAAGTCAGTATTGTGTATAAACACCTTGAAGGAAGAAGACACCACAGTAGGTAATGCTGACTCACACCATCAGAACACAAAGAAGCAAGAATATTTTTAATTGGATAACAGCACCTAGTAGCTTTAGATTTTTTGTAGTCCACACTGTAAATTCAGGCCCAGTGAAAGTGAAACCATCAATAACCTTTTTTTTTTTTTTTAATTATATATTTTACGTTAAAATATTTATATTCATACTCCATTATTTGGCTTTTAGGATAAAAATTGCATGGTTTGAGGGGAAATTAATTAAGGATGATGTTAACCCTAGTTATTTTTTAAAATGTTGCAGACAGTAAGGGGGTTACTCACTAAAGTCCGGATTGTTGCGTATAGGTGAGGAATTCGCCAGTTAAAGACAGTCGCAATAGGCTGCTACTGTCGCAGTCGCGTCTTTATAATGAGAGTAATGTTGCAGTTGCAACTTTGTTATGGGAAAATTTTCGCAATCTTAACAGTAAAAAATTGTTGCGACTTTACAATGGGGAAATTGTCGCGGATTTTCTATAGGAATCCTCTGTTTGCGAATTCGACAGTCGAATTGGGACCTTATTGAATAACCCCCTAAGTATTCATTTATATAACGATATATTGCGCAGCACTTTACAGAGATTCATCATTCATTTCAGTCCCTGCCCCATGGAGCTTACAATCTAGTTTCCCTATTCAATCAAACACACACACACACAAACATAGACAGATGGATGTTTTTGGATTGTGGGATGAAACCAGAGTGCACGGAGTAAACCCACACAGCTGCAGGGAGAACATACAAACTCCATGTAGATGAAGCAAATATAAAATAAAGCTATTGAGATTAGAAAGTTATATAAGAAGTACAAATACAAATACTGTATATAAAAAAAAATCACAACTACAAAATTATCTAGTTCAGTGGTGCCCCACCTATGGCCCACAGGCCATATATCCGGCCGGTGAAGCATAGGCATGTGACCTGCATCTGTGAGCTGGGGTATAATGCTACTATCATCTGGCAACCTGAGGTCTCCTGCCGGAGCTCCTGGGATATGTGACTTTACCTAAAGTCGCATATCCATGGAGTTCTGGCGTCAGGTGACTTCCAGGAGGCAGGAAGAAGCACGTTATATCTCAGCTCCGCGCCATATACACAGGAGCTCCGGTACCAGGCGGGCACAAAGAGAGGCAGATTGAGGAAAGTTAAAAAACCTCACTGGTATGTGTTAGAGTGTACACACACAGGCACAGACAGACAGAGACAGAGACATAGACACACACACCGCAGCAGCAGCAGCAGCAACATGTTTCTAATACTATTACTAATACATTTTTATCTACTCTATTTTTTCTTTTTTTGTATTTTTGCGGTGAAGTGGCCCCCGACATGTGTGTTGTAAATTTATATGGTCCCCAGAATGAAAAATGTTGGGCATCACTGATCTAGTTTATTTTAATTAATATGGAAACCAACAAGATATTAAACATTAGAATTAAATGTTGAAAAACGTAGCCACAGCTACCTAGAGAAATGACTGATGGGTCCCTGAGGAAGTTGCAGTTCTAGCAACGAAACACGTAGGACTTCACCATCCAATGTTGATTCCATTGTACATGCCTCTTAAAAAAGATATACCTTTGTGAGTATATTTTTATTTTGTGTTAATAAATTTATCGCTGATTTTACTCTATGAGCGGTTTCTCTTTTATATATGTTGATTCGTTGTGTACAATGGTGTAAGCTGAGTTGGAGACTTTGGAAGCAACTACCGTACTTACTTTTATTGAATCTCGTTTGGAATCTTGCCTTGTCTGAGTCCATGTGAATGGGAGAAACTGTTTCTGGCTTTTACAGCTCTAATTTTCTAAGCCTTTAAAGTTTAGTGCTCTGGTAAGCACATCATTTGAAAGGTTGTGGATTTGCACGTTTGGTATTTTCACTATTTTGGGTTTTTCGATTTCTGACACAAATTTTAAGCACGATTGGAAAATCTTTTTATCACATTTTTG
>WMED01027411.1:0-10634 GCA_019650415.1 Pipa parva | reverse complement strand
GCCAGGACTCCCTCTGTGCCAGATCCAGTGCTCCACTGGCGAAAAAAACGCCAGGTGGAGTGCAGGACCAGGGGCCGCAAACTAGCGTCCCGAGTGCCACGAGTTTGAGACCCCTGGCTTAAGTGGTGTTTTTCAGTAAGTCCTTTATTGTTGACCCTGAGTGCAGAGGCATTTTTATGATAACTATTATTTTTAGGGTTAATATGACAAAAAACATTTTCCCAGGATTTTAGGGTTAATGTAACAATAAACATTTTTCCAGGATTCTTTTCAGTAAATACACATTGTAACTGAATTGTGGGATTACTACTGCCAATTAACTGTTGGTGTAACTCAGCTATAGTGATGCCTGATTGCTTTTGTAATAATAATAGGTGTGAGCTGTTTTGTTGTGGTCATCCAATGAAAGCAGTAGACCAAGGTTTTTGTGGCATTTTACTGCATATATAACAGGCAAACCATGGCCAAATACATTTTGTTGCAGTAAAATGTATTTGGCAGAGTTCCCATGCAATTTTCATTGGCCACCCACTGCTTGCGTGTTCTATAGGTTTTGATACTTTGTCCACCAGTGTCAAAATGCATGTGTTATCATTGCCCTTTAATGATAATTATAAAAAACTAGTACAATGATGTTTATAGGGGTTTCAGAGTTTTAGTCCTGCTAGTGTGACACATTTTAGCGTAAACTTGTTTGAGTTTTTATTATCTGGTAGTTTCAGTAGCCTTAAAGGAGCATCAACAGAAAAAAAAAATATGCCCCATATACTTTTGTAGATAGTATACATTCAGTTGGTAAATCTAAATGCCTCTTCATTATTTCTGGAAGTTTTGGCTTTTTTTTTTTTACTCTGTTTAAAAACATATTTACTTGAATGTTGTAGGGTTTAAAGGATTAAGGCTAAGCTGCGCATAATACGCTAGCGTGAAAAACCCCAAAATGTCTCAATGAAAGCCGATAGTACTTACCTAGTTCCAGACACAGTAGCTTATGATGCGCAATATGCTGGGTTCAGAATGCTGTGTGTCGCATTTTGTCCAGCGTTTGATACGGCGCGCACAAAATGCGACCACATAGGAAGTGCTGTGAACGCTGAGAGAGCATTCACACTGTTGCTGGTAAGAACAATAGAAAATACGCCAGAGCGTATTTTTCTATTTTGTTTTTTTTCACACTAGCGTATGATGCGCTGCACATCATATGATAGTGTGAGCCTAGCCTAAGTCATAAATGTACAAATTTCAATTGAAAACAAATGTTCTAACTGACTGTTGATTCCTTATGCAACCGACAAAAGATATCCCTAAATATAAGCAGACAGCAGCAAAAAAAGAGGCGCTTACCTGAATTCAAAAATGTTTTTACAAGTGATGAGTAAAAATACCTGCCATGTCAATCAAAACAATAAATTTTACATTTTTTTTTATTGGTCCTTTAAATAATTAGCCTGTTGATAAGATCATAAACTTCCACAAGCAGCTTAAACCTAAATTACAACTACGGTATGTGACTTATCAACTCGAGGCTATGAACTATGAGCCTGACCTATACTTCAAGCCTATCTGTGTAATTCAGTGTAAAGCAGAGACAGATATAACATGCACATTTACGTTAAGGAGAAAAAGGCATTTATAGAAGCTTTTCATTATCGTCTGACAAGCGTGAAATTGAAGATTACTGGGAATCGGCTGTAAAGGATTGGAAGGAAAGAATAGATTTTTAATATTGCAGATGTTCTAGGGAAGGATATGTACAACATCTAGCTCTCCAGCTACTGTGAACTACAGCACCCAGCATCTTCAGCAACTTAACTTAAAATATTTGTTCCTTTATTTAAATATATTGAATTTTCTGTTGCCTTAAAATTACTACTGCTGAAATAGCACTTGGTACAAAAATCACATACTGTACAAGCCCTATTTCTAAAGCTAAAATAGCTAAATATCATAATATCTTTTCACAATTTAGAATTTTCAAAAGCACAGTTTGATTATATAGTGACTATAAATTTATAAATTCATTTATAAAAGCGCTAAACTGTTAGTAGGACCATGGTTGATTCTTAAGGAAGGAGGGGAAAATACTTGCTGGTAGTTGTTTAATGCTGTAGCACTGCCACCTGATCTGTTTATGTTGCCTATTTCTTCTTCTCTTCACAGCGCTGCAATCCCCTTTACTTCCTGTTTCTGTTTGACTTAAGTTCTAGCAAGCCCAGTAGCAGAATTCTGATGTAAAACTGCTACTGAACTTGCTTAATTCACTAAAATCACACAGGAACAGGAAGTGAAGAGGATCACAGCGCTGTGAAGAGCAGAAGAAATTGGCATGTTATACTGATCAGGAGGCAGCGCTGGAGCATTTAACACCTACTGATAAGTATTTCCTGCGAAGGAATCACCACAGGTCCTAAGAAGCATTTTGTAAATCTTTAAGGCTTCTTCATTATTTGATGTTACTTTCGTCTTAATAAAGGATACATATAAACTAAAATGTATTTCTTCTTTAAGAGCTGCTCTCTCCTGTTACGTAAGAATTCATTCTAGGGAACTGAACCAGAGTCTGCATCATGTAAAGTAAATATCTAGAATCTATATGTGTTCTATAACTGAATTCAGAGTTTGGTTTGACCTTGTCAATATATTCTTAGAAAGTCTTATGAATATAATGAGGATTATAGTTCATAATGTAAGTGTTTACATTTTATGCTACATTAATCATATATTGTTGAAAAGTCATATACTGTATATTGTACTATGCCATTCAAATGCAAATACTTTGGAGGAAAAAAAATAACAGGTAAAAAAACCCTATACAGGTATCTTATAAGAACCAGTGGTTAGTAGAATTCTTTTATAGTATGGCTAATGTTGTCATAAAGCAAAATAATATACATACCGCTATGAACATCTGTGCAAGCTGTCCAGTGAACTGATTTGTATTTGTTCCCAGTGGATTTAGGGCGTGATTGACTAAAGTCCAAATTCACCTCGCTACAATTCGAGTCGCATTGCCATATAGTGTCAAACTCCCTTTTGTTGATAGCGGCGATCACTGTTGGGTGATCATTTTTTTGTTTGTCAGTTAAACTCATTGATGGTGATGTTTGTCAGGGCTCTTTATATCACTGAAAGCAATTGCAGGCAACTGTGCTAATTAGTTTGGCAGGTGTGTCCAATTAAAGGCAAGACTACTTAAGAAGGCTGTCCCACATTATTAAGCAGCCTACATTTTCAGCCAAAAGAAGAAAGATGTGTCGGCTGCCGAGAAGCAACAAATTGTGGAGTATTTAGGTCAAGGCATGACTACAATCAACATTGCCAAGACACTTCATCGTGATCATCGCACAATCAAAAAGTATGTAGCTGATTCACAGCACACACTTGTGCGTGCTGATAAGGAAAAATTAAGGACTCTTTCCAACAGCCAAGTACGTCAGGTTAAAAGAGCAGCTGCAAAAATGCCTTGTCATAGCAGCAGACAAGTTTTTTTTAAGCTGCTGGTGCCTCCAATGTCCCCCAAACAACAAGATACAAGGTCCTTCAGAGGTAATTTTTTCAGTTATGGAGTTCATCTTTACCCCTTCAGGGATCCTAAAGGGGCCGACAATCTCTCTCCCCATGATTCCAGCCCAAAACATTACTCCACCTCCTCCTTGTTGGCGCCATAGCAGTGTTTGCATCATCCATCCATCTGGACCATCGAGCGTTGCACGGCACTCATCAGTGAACAAAACAGTTTTGAAGTCAGGCTGCTTAATAATGTGGGACAGCCTTCTTAAGTAGTCTTGCCTTTAATTGGACACACCCGCCAAACTAATTAGCACAGGGGTCTGCAATTGCTTTCAGTGATATAAAGAGCCCTGACAAACATCACCATCAATGAGTTTAACTGACAAACAAAAAAATTCTTACCTTATCGCTCCTAAACACTTTTTGCATAATAATTTGGAACACCTTGTAGGAGACCTAAAGTGATATCCAGGTGATATTTTTGGTTTTGTAATCTCTCATTAAAGCTGCCACATGCATCAGTCAATATGTAAAACTGTTTGCTGGCAAGTTCAGCCATTATGTAATACTGTTGGCTGGCAAGTTCAACCATTATGTAATATACCGTTTGCTTGCAAGTCCAGCCCATGCCAAGCTCCCTACTGCAGAACTCCTGGCAAGAGTACAAGAATGCAAGCTTCCCTTAGAATAATAATAATTGCTACCATTTTCTGAGTTACAAATGTAAATATTCAGTGTTTTTTAATTTTTTTTTTTTTAATTAATTGTTTTTCATAAGTCTTCTCCTTATCAATAACTAGGAGACCTTCACTTTTGAAACATTATTATGTACTTAAAGGTTACATAAACTTGCTTTATAGGGCTTTATATAAATTTTTACCCACACACACACACCATATTCTTTAGCCCCTACTGGTGGATGTTGTGTATTGTCCACCTACTTTTAACCTACTCTGTTGAACTCTCCTCCCCAATCTTAAGTACCAGAGTATTGTTTGATGGCAACCATGGAATCTCAGTATTTAAATTCCCATGTGAGGAAAGGTCTCTCCTTAGTACAAATAAGTACAAAAACTGAAATCACATTTGCTTTCCAGGATAAAAGTAAGTGGGTTTGGAAATTGGGGTGTGCTTTTCCCAGAAACTGTGCTATATTTTGTGTGTTTATTTGCACTGGTGTGTAAATGTGAATGGAAGTGGTATAACGAATCATAGTATTCATTCACATGCAAGAAGTCAGACCAATAATAGTGGCCTAAGTCTTCCTTAGTATGAAACAGTCCTTTGTGCTATGGGGTTTGTAGTATCTTTTTATTAGTACAGATCAAAAACATAAGGAGTTACATTTTTTTATTAATGAAAAAATTAAGACTTAGCTTAGTTTATAAATTGTTTATAATCATTGTTCCTAGCCAACCAAAGAATGAAGAAAGGAAGGTCAAATCATTTAAAAAAACACAAAATGCTATTTTCTCAGCATTCAAAGCATGAATTTGAAGGGAGCGACCTCCTTAAGACTTGTGGCAGTTAGACCAAAGTTGCAGTATGCTGACTGCCCAACTGAAGCTTTATTACTAGTAATGTTATTAATTAATAAATCGGGGAGAGGTTTATACATATTTAACTCAAATGAATAACAAAGTTATTACTTTGCTTATACCACCACTTTATTCCTAGGTCCCTGTTGGGTAAATGGGATGTGATAAAGTACTAATGTACATTGAAGGAAATAATTATTTGATCCCTTGCTGATTTTGTAAGTTTTCCCACTGACAAAGACATGAACAGTTTATAATTTTAAGGGTAGGTTAATTTTTAACATTGAGAGACAGAATATCCAAAATAAAATCCAAAAAAACACATTGTATAACTTATATAAATTTATTTGCAGTTTGCAGTGAGAAATAAGTATTTGATCCCTCTGGCAAACAAGACTTAATAGTTGGTGGCAAACTCTTGTTGGCAAGCACAGCAGTCAGACATGTTTTGTAGTTGATGTTGAGGTTTTTCACGCAAGTCAGGAGGAATTTTGGTCCACTCCTCTTTGCAGATCATTTCTAAATCATTAACATTTTGAGGCTGTCGCTTGGCAGCTCGGAGCTTCAACTTCCTCCATAAGTTTTCTATGGGATTAAGGTCTGGAGACTGGCTAGAAAACTCCATGACCTTATTGTGCTTCTTTTTTGAGCCACTCCTTTGTTGCCTTGGCTGTTACGTTTTGGGTCATTGTCTTGCTGGAATACCCAGCCACGACCCATTTTTAATGTCCTGGCAAAGAGAAGGAGGTTTCCACTCAGGATTTAACAGCTCCATCCATTCTCCCATTGATGCAGTGAAGTAGTCATGTGCTCTTAACAGAGAAACACCCCCAAACCATAATGTTTCCATCTCCACGCTTATCAGTGGGGACGGTGCTCTTTGGGTTATTGGCAGCATTTCTCTTCTACCAAACACAGCGAGTTGAGTTAATGCCAAAGAGGTCAGTTTTTGTCTCTTCTGACCACAGAACCTTCTCCCAATCACTCACAGAATCATCCAGGTATTCATTGGCGAACTTCAGATGGGCCTGTACCATGGTTTTCTTGGTGACTGTGGTCCCAGCTGCCTTGAGATCATTAACATGTTCCCCCTGTGTAGTTTTAGGCTGATCTTTCACCTTCCTCATGATCAAGGATACCCCATGAGGTGAAAATTTGCATAGTGCCCCAGATCAATGTCAATTGACAGTCATTTTGGATTTCTTCCATTTTCTTACTATTGCACCAACAGTTGTCTCCTTCTCACCCAGCATCTTACCTGTGGTTTTGAGAGATCTAATCACACCTTGATTTAACAAACCTATACTTATGCCTTAATTATTTTTCAGGTTAATGTAAGGGACGACAAAAAACTTTTTTTTTTTCAAGACCCTTGGTGTGAATAACATCTGCTTTTGGGGCTGCCTTTGCCATTTATTTAGTGATGTAACTTGGCAATGGCAATGCCTGAAAGCTCTTGTGATTATAATAGGTTTGAGCTGTGTGTCTGCTAGATGTGCTTTATTATGTGTTGGAAATGTATTATGTGTTTAACCACAGGTGAGGCCTAAGAATTGACCATGAGGAAAGACTAAGGCCCAGGTGAAAAAAGTTTAGGAAACATGGATTTAAAGAAATGAAGATGCATACAGTATGTCCTGGGATATGTTTAATAGGATTAAAAATGCACAGAAGTAAAAGCTGTCTAGGGAATGACTTGCATCTCATTTGGAGTGTTTTTCAGCTTGAAACCTTTGCTGGAAAAAAAATGTCAAAACCTAGATGAAATATTGGAAACTACTGGTTATCTGGTTTCCAGTTTTATACCTACCTTACCTGCAATCAGTTATTATATTACTTTTTAAAAGTCAGTGCTTTTGTCAATGTTTAGCTCTACTACCCTACACCCAAATAGATTGGGTCAAAGTTTTGCATTTATCACCAGCACTTGAAATTCCGCGGGGTGTTTAGGCTAAACAGATACAGGCTTCAAAGTCTTTTATTGTGAATTAGAACTGAATTTCACATAAAAGATAAGGTGCAACACTTAACTGCATTTTAGAAATGTGTAGGCTTTCAATTCCCTTAAACTGTACCTATCATTTTGGGAACTTGCAGAAGCATGTGAAGTTTGCTTTGAGATGTTTAACCAGAGTTGACATAAAGGCACTTATCTTCATTTAGGCATTTTGGTACCTCCACTGGATTTAGACATTCTTGACCTTTGTATAGAAGGTCTGTACAGTCGTTTGGTTTAAAAAAAGCAAACAAAAAAACACAAATTCTTATATAAAGGTCAGGAATACCACTGTACCACAATGCCTGAATTGAGATATAATTTGCAGCGTAATTCATAGGTAGCTTTGGGGATAAAATGAACAGTCTTTAGTAAAAATGAAAAATTACCATTTCTGTTGACATACATGTCAATTTACTTTTTCAGTACTGTTTGTCTGTTTGATTCTCTTGATTGCCAGGAATCTTTGATCTTTTTATGGCAAACAACCACCCACCCAGTTGAACTATTTTAGTTGTATCACTAGTAAACAGTGCTACAAGTGCAATGTAAAATATTGTTATATAGAAACATACAACTTCTTTGAAAAGTTCTGTCTTGGGCAGGGGTGGGCAATTAATTTTCCCATGGGGCCACATGCGAAACCGGAATGGTGTTAGAGGGCCAGAGTAATATACTTAACTTGCTGGGACCTGTGGCAATTGGCCATGCCCAACTGTTTTTACAGACTCACGAGAGCCATTCAGAGATAGTTAGAGGGCCGGATGTGGCCCGCGGGCCGCACAATGCCCAGGTCAGGTCTAGGGGCATAGTGATAAAGGGGCCTTGTAGTTCCATATTTTGATACTTTTTGTTTTGAGACCCCCTGTTGGTACTAGTAAGTGACAGCACTGGGAAAAATCACCACCCAAATCTTTATTTTTGTGTTGGTCTGTGAGTTTAACTCCTTTATAAAAGGACATCCTTATACATAGCATATAAATATGTCAGTTATTTTCATCATTTGTTATATAACCAGGCTTTGAACAATGTATGTTATTTATTTGTTTAGTAAAGTTGATTAGCTTTGAAAAAGCATTTACTTTAATTATGGAAAAAGTTAAGAACATTCTGTGCTTGAAAAGGGAATGATTCTTCTACTATTTCTTTACCAGAAAAAAATCAGTTTCAATTTATAAATAGGATACAGGCAGTCTTTATCATAGAAAGATATAGTGCCATAACCTGACTTGGGAAATGGTTCTATAAAGATGCTGTGCAGCCTGTTGAGTTTAGGGCATGGCCCCATTATTAGAGTAGTTTATCAACAGGGGCAAACTTTACAGTGGTCTGTTAATCTATACCAACCAATCAGAAGTTATCTATTATTATCCTTTCTTCCTTATAGCAGAGAATGCTGATTGGTTACTATGGGTTACTAGACCTCTATAAATGATTTCCCATATATATATATATATATATATATCAGTTTTTACATAACCCTTTTTAGTTTTTAACACTTCCATATACAGCACTGTGGTGTTTTGTATAGCTGAAGTCCTGCAGGTTTTGAATTTTTCCTTGTATAAGTAGTGTTTTCTGCCTTTGTACACATCACTTATCTTGGGCATTGCACTAAAAAGTTCATGGAGCTGTAATGGTAAAAAAATGTGATTTGTTTGTGGCATGTACCCTTATTCCAGCTATCTTCCTGCTATAAGGCTTTATATCAGTCATAGGACAGTGGCACTTGGGGCGTTATGACTGCAGCAGTGGTTGGCGTGGTCTAAAATGTCTTTAAAACAAAGTGGCAATGGGGTGCTGTTTGCTTAATTGGCAAATGATTCCAAAACTGCATTGCAGCTTTAAGAGAAGCGGTAAATGTGAGAAAATGCTGATGCGACTCAAACCAATGACACCTATGGCCAGAATGCCTCGTGTACCATTGTCCTGTGATAGAGGACTCCTGTGTTGCTTGTAGTAGCAGGTAAATGCAATAAAAAAAAATAGTATAACGTTTATAAAATTTTAAGTAATTTTTTTTCATTGCTGCTCTACATTACAAAGAAATATACAGTGGTTAAAAGCTAAAATAAAAAAATCATTTTTTCCTGAAGATAAAACATCAATTTAATGGGCACAAATGGGTAATTCATCAACGGGAAATCATTTACAGACATCTAGTAACCCATAGCAACCAATCAACAGTCGGCATTCTCTGCTATAAGGAAGCAAGGATAATAAAAGACAACTTCTTACACAAGACAAGAAAAAAAAAATCATGTAGAATTTAGGACAGTGATGGCTAACCTATGACACGTGTCAGAGGTGACAACCCTAGACATTTTTGCTGACACGCTTCATGGAGTACTCTCATGTGGTCCCATAGCAAATCTGCGACTGCGACAATTTCCCATATTATAGCCGCAACAATTTCCCATAGCATTGCTGCAAAAAATTTTCCCATTTCAAAACTGACAATTTTTCATTGTAATTATGCTACAATTTTCCATTGTAAATCCACTATAATTTTCCTGTCATAAAGTTGCAACTGCGACAGAATTTTGACACATGGAGCTCAAAAGGTTAGCCATCACTGATTTAGAATGTATTTCCAGATATATATAAACTGTATATTTGGTTCAGTACAGATATTTTCCATGTGTTTGTTTTTCTGATAATAGCCAGAGGACTGAATCACTGCTTTTATAAATTATGAGCTAAATATATTACGTTAGAAATTCTAATTCAACATTTCAGTAGATTAGTCAGATTAATGAAAGTGCAGTGTAGTTTTTCGGAAGAGAGGTTTACTAATTTGTTAGTCTGAATGCCTTTGTGTATGACATTAATAGAGCAGACAGTGTTGTCATAGTATATCAAGTAAGGTCAGCTAAGATGCTTAACTTATTAACTACGTGTCACCGCGTGTAGTTATTCTTAGAGAAAAGAAAACTATGCAGTGAATTCCCTGGTAATGTGTCCCTATTTGTAATTGCCTTTAGAAGTGGGATCTTGAGTGTCTGTAAAGAAAAATGTGCTTTACCAAAGTTGCCAAAGGATTTTACACAGTAAAATGTGCCTAGAAAAAGTCACCATGTGTTTCATCATGGTCAGCCATTAAAATGAATAAGTCATGGTTTGTAGGCTGCTTTTAATATTTTTTTTATATTTGGTGTTTTTTTTTGTGGCATTTTACCACAAGGAGTGAAATAACTGGTGTCTTATAAGTGTATTTAACCTTTAGATATAATAACTTACTTTACAGACACACTTCTAGAGATGACTGCAAATATGCAAAGAAATAAGGGTTCTTTCTCTGATCAAATTTATATTTGTTCATTATGGGCACATTAACAGGTTAAATTATGCATGTAGGATTTTAAGGAGGTTGTTCACTAAAGTCCGAATTGTTGCATATAGGTGCGAATTCGCCAGATAAAGACAGTCGCAATAGGCTGCTACTATCGCAGTCACGTCATTATAATGAAAATATTGTTGCAGTCGCGACTTTATTATGGGAAAATTGTTGCAATCTTATCACATGGAATACACGAAAGATGTGGTTGAACTTGAGAGGGTTCAAAGGCGGGCTACTAAAATAATTAAAG
>WMED01027410.1:0-10634 GCA_019650415.1 Pipa parva | reverse complement strand
GTTTTGCCTGGTTGAGCTGAGAAACCTCTTGATTGATAAGATAATAGTGCCACTTCAGTTTCCCTTTCCTTTGTACATCTGTATGCATGCATGTGCACTTGGTAATCAGCAGAGTGGCCAGTGTGATATACAGTCTGGAACTAAATAAGTTACAATTCCAGAACAACCAGAGAAAACAAGGGTATCAATACATAACATTAATGAATCATTAGATAACTATAAATTACCCCAGGGATGCACACAGCCTAATAAAGGATCCAGAGTTATACTGAATTATATATCAACATTATACAGACATAGCATTATAGTCACCCTATGGCAGACCTGGGCATTGTATGGCCCGCAGGCCACATCCAGCGCTCTAACTATCTCTGACCAGCCTGTGCGAACCTGTAAAAATGCGGGGCACGGCCAATTGCCATAGGTGCCGACAAGTTAAGTATATTACTCTGGCCCTCTTATACCATTCAAATGACTCATGTTACACCAATGGGAAAATTAATTGCCCAACCCTACCCTATAGCAACACCTTGGGTTCCTAATTGCCTATCTGTACCCAAGGGAACAGAGGTAATCCCCTGCTTTACCAAGCTGAACATTGTCTGAAGCCCTCTAATTCATGCTCCACTGATAAATTGGACCCAGCACATGTAAGTGCACATGTTGTGTTACACACAGGAAATTCGGGGCATATAAAAATATATTATTATTACATTTAAAGTAAATCAAATCTAGAATAGAAAAAGAAAATTTGTAATGTATCTTCAAAGTAATAATATCCAGAATTCACGCTGGTCATCAAATATCATTAGGCAGCGAGAGGAAGAAGCGTAAAATTGAACCTGTCAAGGATGACACACGGTGAGCAGTTAAGTGAATCAAGCTAGGACAATGGTGCATCATAGTGAGTTTCTGAGACTGTACCTTGATATAATTCAATCATGGTTACTTTATCACAGATTGACATGCACAGGATTTTTAGTGTCATGGGTATACAGTCCCTAAAGAACTAACAACTGCAAAAATTGTGCGAGCACACCAAGCCCTATTAAACCAGAAGTGTGACTGATCTGACGCATAGTTCGTCAACAGACAAAATAATCAATGCACATAATCTATGGCACAAATGATCACGTTTAACAAAGATTGTTTTCTGTGATGAGAGAAATTCTATTTACTGCCGCATATTTATGCATCACTTTGCATCTATTTACTGCAAATTCATGGCCAGTTTGGGTCAAAGTTACAATATAACAAGGTGGACTGAAATGATAACAAGGATTTGACTTTACCAGCTATAGGAAGGCCAACTGGGTGACTAAAGGAGAGGTCCCTAGAGTTTTGTCTTGGTATTATTCTGGAGACCAGAAGACCAAAATACTGGAGACCAAAATACTACAAAATGGTGAAATAATTCAAAATGTAGAAAGAGTTCGTCATGGCAACATGGTCTTCTTTATGTAAAGATGATGTCACTATGATATCAATACACCTATGACTACAAATTTGTTACACTATGCCATTGATATTTTTCACCTGACTTTGCTCAGAAATTATGCTGAATAGTGAATATGTACACTGAACCATAATATGCATAGGGTGATGAGATAAAAAGTAAGGTGAACTCATTTGGGTATGATAATTCACCCCCTTGAAGGGAAATGTAAAGCTTCCCACCCCCCAGGTAAACTAACTAGCTTAATTTGCAGCTGCTAGAGATTTCTGATTCAAAATAAAATGGAGAACTCTGGCAACTCAGTAAGAAGGAGGCTCAGAACTTCTCCTCCCCAGGGGTAGAGGTGGACATCCTCAGTCTTCTTCATTTATATAATAAAGTGAATCCCATCCAAATAAGCTGAAGACCACCCTGAGAAGTGAGCTGTTGGGACTGCTGGGGATCCATAGAGGAGTTTGGGGGTTGTAGGCTAAGAATAAATTTATAAATGTTTCTTCTATTACTCTGTTTCTTTTCTTGGAAAATGTAAAATAATATGAATAGAAAAATATTTATGACCGATCTTCATTAAAATATATGAATTAAAAGCATGATTTGTTTATTCTGTATCTAATCCTTCTTATGCTCATCTATTTCTAACAAGTATTTACCGTAGCTACCTATAATTTTAATCGTGTGTGGGAGTGCGGTTATATTTCTTGTCTAGGTAATGGTAACATTGAAGCACCATTACCTTATATATATTATGAAATTAAAAAATGGCAAGGCACACAGGAACTAAAATGCAACAACTCCAAACTTTTCTTACCATTGTAATAATGCCACTGGATACAATTCCTCTTTATCTCTGGATAAATAGGGGGCGCTGTTGCAGTATGCCCTTTACACACTTGCATATTTAAAAATTATTTCCAGACCTTTTCTCTTTGTGTAGAAAGTGTCTCTTCTACCTGCAGTTTGGATTTCTCAGGTATTATCTTTGAGACTAATGATTATGATCCAGATATCATTGTCTCCAGGTTTAGATAAAAAGTGGTCAGTAAGGTTTGGTTCACTGTGGTGTCTTTATGCTTTAACAAAAAACACTTGCAGTGTAAACCTATGGACTTACCTTGTTCCATCTACACTAGCGTATGATGCACATGTGCTGCATCCAGAACACTGGCTGTCGTATTTTTGCCGGCATATATATACCACACAAAATTTGGCCAGATAGGAGGAGCCGCGAATGCAGAAGGAGTGTTCACACTGCACTTGGGTAAGTACAATAGGAAAGTTTCACCCAAAAATACGCTGGCTTGAATTTGCTGGCATATTTTCGGGAGGCACTTTCCTAATATACGCAGTGCATAAATGCACTGTGAGAACGTAGCCTAAGGCTAGTTAGTCAGGGTCCCACAGAGTAACACCTTACAGTGCTTTGCTGGATGACTCTGTTTATTTGGCTAGGGCATAGGGACAGCAGATTTAGCGTTCTTACAGCTAAAATGGGAGATTCTTAAATGACACAATTTAATATGACCTGGATGGTGCTTCTACCCTTTGTGTTCTGAGAAACAGAATCCAAGAGAACTTTAGAAGTAAACTGTACCATTTTACTTGGTGAAGAAGGGTTGTACAGGATTATAGTGAAATAAATGCTACATTTAATTGTACACAATAGTTATAGGGAAACAGATAGTTTATGCAATTATTTGAACTTTAGTCAATGAATGCCTGAATGTAAAAGGTGAAAGCCCTTGCTGTAATTTGCATCCTATTAAAAATACATGGTACTGAGCTGAAATCCCTGCAGCATTAGCTGTATATAATTAGTTTGCACAAGGTGAAAAATAATTCATGCAAGCTGACATTTAAATAGAACTCTCATCTTTTTTTAAAAAATACTGTCCCAATAACGCTGGGAGGTATTACTCCAGATGTTCTAGAACCATGCATATGCTACAGTTCCCAGAGTACCTTGAGTTAGTAGGGAAACTTTGTGGATCCAAAATGGCTGCTTATCCAACTCTTTCTAGACTGGTGATGTAAACAACATACATTTTTTATTTGTGTGTGTTGTAATAGAAAATAACTGCTCAGACCAGTCTTATTATGCCTTGTATAAGATCTGACCTTTGACATTGGGGTGTCAGTATTAGTTTATGAAACAGCATGCACAGAGAAGAAGTGTCATGTCATTTAATGCCATAAGAGATCCCCTTTTTGTCTCTCAGGGTCAGCTAAGTTAGGAAATTCCCAGGTATGGTCATATCTCCAAATGCAATAGATTCTACTAAGAAAGCGAGTCAAGCAGTGGGTTGGACTGGCCCAACATAGCACAAGAGGATCCTCCAGCATTGGTTGGCTGAGGTCTTTACCCAAAAGGATAATAGGGCTTGGCCAGGTGTAGGCAAATTGTGGCTCTTCAGCTGCCTTGTTGTGGCTCTGAGCACATCTCCCTCCCCCCACTCATGATCGTGAATGTGCACTCCTCCCCCTTTGCGACTCCACAAAAAAATTTTCCCTGTTGGAGGCGGGGGCGAAATGACTCCCTCCAGTGTAATGATTGCTGACCCTTGGGCTAGGCGCAGCAATGAACAGGGTGCTAAGTAATGTTCTTTTAAACTGATTTATCATGTCTTTATCATTCTGGTGTTTGTGTAATATAGCAAGTAGCAACATAGCAAGTTTTCTGACTAAGGCCCTTTGGATCAGCTTCTCTGGTGGGTTCATGGTCTCTCAGTCTGACACTGGTCAAGTGCATGTAATCCTTGTTCAGTTTTGGTAATCTAGGGATGGCATGGGAATATACATCCTAGGGTCATAACTGAAATGCAGCTTGTGCACTGGGGCTAGCAGTGCTATTGTTATGCTGCTGGTGTTACCACAGGCAAAGTGTCTCTCCTAACATGTATTTTATAAATGATTATAGTACATGTAGTAATACGTACATGTAATCAGAAAGTCTACCTTTGTCATCACAGAGAAACAGGCTGCAGTACAGGTAAATCACCAGGTCATGTGACACAGTCCTGCAACCCTGCTTGACCAGACTGAAAATCAGCCCTGTCAGTTTTTTCTTAATCAATGCAAAAGTCTCCTAAAGGGCTTTTTATGAGACAGGCACATATATTAAACACACCCGATAGTTAAACAGGTACATAATGTACAAGCATTGTATAGTGCAACAATGTAAAAAATAATGATTATGACAAATGAGTTTCCTCACCTGTCCACTGAGACGGCAGCCAAGGTGAAACTGCTGGCATACATTGATAGGTATATTGAGAAGTGTACAGCTTTGCAGAGGAAAGCCCCAAAAAGCCAGCCATCCAGGGTGTATATGGTGGCCTGGAAGGGGACACACAGTAATATGAAGCACAGATCAGCTACGCCCAAGTTTAGGATAAAGAGATTGGTGGTGTTGTACTTAGTTTGCCCATTCCTCAGCAACACCGCCAGCACCAATCCATTGCCCACTGTTCCCAGGGCAAAAATCAGAGAGAACACAACTGGTACAATGATACCACCTGGGGGCAGCTCTGATGAGGTGGAGCCATTCCACGCCTGCGACATCTCAGCCTCATGGAAACCTTAGCGCATCTGTAGGAGCAGTACAAGAAAGGGCAGGTGTGCATAATACATTATATCTCAGCACAGAGAAATGGAAATCCAGAGCCACAAGTTCACAGAGATAGTCATCACTATACATAAACATTCAATTCAATATTGCCCATACATTCCATGCACAAATACATATATACCTAGTAAATATCATTATATACTACTGCATACTAACATATCCACAACTACACACACAGTCCTGCACAAACACTAACCAACACAGTAAACCACCATTGCACAAATACAAATCAACACAGCTAAACATCATTACACACACACAACTGCACAGACACATACCAACACAGTAAATTATCATTATGCACAAACACAACTACATAGATACAAAACAACACAATAAACTATCACTGCACAAAAACACAACTGCACAGACACAAACCAATACAGCTAAACACCATTACACACAAACAAAACTGTACAAATACAAATCAATACAGCTAAACACACAAACACACTATATATACAAACTAACCCCACAAACTATCACTACATAAAAAACTACACAAACATACACACAATTCAACCACAAACATCCTTATACACTCACACCAGCAGAGTTGTTGATTTACACACAAACATATTCTTACACAATCACACCAGCCCAGCTATTAATTTACACACAAACACATCCATACAAACTTGGAGAAGCACAGCTATTAATTTACACACAAACATATCCTTACACACTCAGAGCAGCACGTTTCAGTATAGCACAAACCTAGCTCAGTACAAATTCATACAAAACTGTAACCAGCACTGTTACATAACCAAGGAATGAACACCCATACACACAGTTAAATATTCTAAGACAAACAGGGCATAACACACCACTACATGCACTGCATGACACACCTACACTAACATACCTTTACAAACCAGAGCCTGCACGTTACCATGCTCACCCTAACTCACCAAACCAATGCTGCCTAATACAAATACACTCCTGCATACTCAAACCAGCAAATATAAATCACTCTATGTTATTTATCCAACATAGTAGATTGATCTCCATAAAACATCTCCCTATAGACTTACACTAATAATCTGTACAAGCACACTCACACATGTATGCCTGCACTGAAAATGATCACACCTCACAATGCTCAAACATGCACACACATACACAAATACCCAAATACATATACAATCAAATGCATCTTATACACACAAACCAAATGCATAGCTGTGTAACCAACATACACATCCCAATGCTAGTCTACACTGATAACATTTTATTCTAGCATATGTTCAACACAAAGTAACACAAATCTTTAAATTGTCTTTTGGAGTTTACAGATATAACAGATAATGTACTTATATAAACAGCATCAGATGTACATTGGGCACTTAGCCTCTGTTAGCACTGCTTCAGTTATTTGAAGATGCACATTTAGTTGAAGCAGTTATCTCTTTCTATGTATATTTTACCACTCTTTCAGTCATCTAAACATATCTGTATCTATCTATCTATCTATCTATCTATCTATCTATCTATCTATCTATCTATCTATCTATCTGTATCTATCTATCTATCTATCTATCTATCTATCTATCTATCTATCTATCTATCTATCTATCTATCTATTTCTCTATCTATATCACCTCCATCAGGTATTCATCTACATAGACTAAACACTAAATTGCATAGGAATGTGTTTCAATGCTGCATTGACACACACAGATGTAGGATAACACATTAAAAGTATTCACACAGACATCATGACAGAAATGGAACTCCAGCCATTGACTGGTTGTGTGATACCCTTCTGTGTGTAGACATAAGTAGACAAGTACATACATAAAGAGAGAGAATATATGTATATGTGTGTTCTATTCTATATCTCTGTGCATAAATACCTGTGTATCCATAGACATGAGCGCATTCCTCTGTCCAGTAAATCCTCCCTGGTTTCCCCTGCTCTTTGCTGCTTTCTCACTTGTGTTAGCTGTGTGCACACACACTGCTATACTTGTGTCCATTCCTAGTAACAGATGATGTGCAATGCTTGGCTGCTGCCAGACTGTGTGTGCTGGTATGCATGCTGCTGCAGTGCACATATATATATAGCAGTTTCTGCAGTTCAGTATGTATAGATGAGCTGTATCTGTTCTTACCTCTTGTACACACTGCTGTACTTCTTCCATCTCTCTCCCTGTCTCTAGTCTGTCTCTCTTCTCGCCCCCCTCCTCCTTTTTTGCACCCCCTCCCTCCTACAGAATCCAATGCACCCTCTCTACCTTTTCACACTGGCTGTCTCTATATTGAGACTGCGCTTTTCATTTCTGCTGTCTTTCTGTGAGTTTCTGTAGCTGCGCTCCACTTCTACATGATTCAGTCACACACTCTTCTTTGGTGGGTACTGAAGTGCCACTTTTCTGTGCTGGCAATACTCCATTTCCTTTACGCCTGTATCTGCCCTAACTGATGGCCCCTGACTTTGTGGTCCCTGTGTTCATGGCCAGCTTTACCTCACTAAGTAAATGGATTTAAGAGTATGGCTCTCTAGTCCATACCCATTATCCCCTTCCTAATAAACCATTTCCCTTCAGTCTTCCCCTTTCACCCCTTGTTTATCAATCACTCCATCTGGCAATGTCCATCTTATCCTTCATTCCTTGTTTCCTTTCTTCAGTTAACCTCCCTCTGCTCTCCTCTTTCTCCCTCTCGCTCTCTCCTCTTTCACGTGTCTTCCCAGCATTCTGATCCCTCACCCACCAGATCTCACTAAAGTCAGAGAGATAAATCCCTCATATCTGCCTTTTCAATAACAAGCATTAGCTCTAAGACAACAGCACAGTGTGTGGGGTAGAATCACATAATATAAGGTACTAGGAAACTAGCACTACAGATATAGTATTATACCAGCACAGAGCAGAAACACAGTTATTATACAAGCTGGCAAATGCCCACTGTACGATATAGGAGGTGGGAGAGTTTTCCTTGCCCTAACTGGGAAACAGGTTATAGAGGCCGATTTTTCATTTTTTAATAAACAGTAATGCAGTGGCTGAGAGAAAAAAAAATGACAAATGTTAATGACAATATAGTAGCAACACATTCAGTGTCTTATGTATGAAAGGCTGAATAGTTGTGTATAGCTCTGAATTCATATTTAATTGCCACTTACCCATTTCACTTATTCAGAAAACTCTGCATTGCGGTAATTATGCGTCTAATTTATCTGACTACGATAGTTGTGATCATATAGAACACTTCACATTACTTAGAATGTATACATTACATGTATACTGTACATGCACATTTACTTCAACTATTGTGCAAGTGGCGGAGTCTGACAATGGAGCAAATTCAAGTAGATGTATTGCTCCGAATTCACCCATTTGACTTTGCCACATCAAAGTGGGTCCACAGTCCATTTGGAGGGTTAATGGCAGGACTCTGGTGTGGCTTAAGGCGACTATTCATTCAAAAGTGACAATAGTGACTGGGACTAAGTGACAACATGAAATAGGGACAAGGTGACATTGAAATAGATGTATTATTCAATTATAAACAGTTAGGGATATGAGGAGGATAACATCACTGCACCTCATGGGGGGGAATTAACATCAATCCTCGTGACTTTGCATCCTACTTCTATATGACTGACTGCTCCACACAACATAACCGACAGCATTCATTGCTGTCTGCTTGTTCAACAACTCTATCTGCTGCTTCATGAATAAGAAGAAGTGAATGTGTGACTATTGTGGTGATGCGACTCACATTGTAGAGAGATGAATTCAGACTTTAGTCAATAAGGCCTATGGTCTTCAGGGGACAGTAACATACTCTGCTACCAGAAAACAATTCATAA
Source organism: Pipa parva (assembly GCA_019650415.1). NCBI lineage: Eukaryota > Metazoa > Chordata > Amphibia > Anura > Pipidae > Pipa > Pipa parva. The sequence goes on along the minus strand of WMED01027410.1, from coordinate 1,736 downwards.
AGAGAGATAATACCATGTAAATATTTAACATTAGCCTAAGAGATAACTGCTTCGTTTACTGTTGAACACAGAACAGTAAGTTATGAAAAGCTTTAGGAAAACTATGCAATTTTCCCCTCACAAATACTCCCTAATAACAGTGCAGCTTGCCCTTCACATACAGTATACCTCACACAATCACAATTATATTATATATCCTCTTATGCACAGTGCATACACATACACACAGGGGAATTTTTATCAAAGTCCCAACTATGCTGTAGATGTGTGAATTATCAATAATTTGCCACTAATCCAACATCGATATACAGCAAAGTACAGGGTTTTCTGTAATGTGGCATATTCACATTGCTGCCTGACACTATGCCAATTATGTCTTTTTCTGGCAAACAGATTCGTCATATGTTAAAGGAATAATTTGCCAGGGTATACTGCCAATTTGATCTAATCAAATGAAAGTGGAAATTGGGGGGGGGGGGGGCCCTTATGGCAGGGCTCTTGTGATTAATATTGCTACATTTCACTCAAAACGATTAGAAAATGCGGCGGCAAGTGCTAGGAATTGTTTGCCTTTGAAATTAACGTAAATAATAATTAATGCAATTGATGTGACCAGTGTCTCAATACTGGCAGCAAAATCATGACAAAATGGTGACATTGCCCCTTTTTCTGCATATTTCCAAGATTCACCAGTTTACACGCATGCTTTTCTTAATAGACTTTCTATTTTTTTCTTTTAATTAAAATGAAAGGTTTTTGATTCCGACTGCTGTCCTCAGTGCTGAACTGACAGCTGATGCTATTTTCACTCTTCCATAAGATCTTGGTGACCAGGTTCCAATTCTACTAACCCCTTTATAGTAGATCTGGGTTTGGAGATGATAAAGATTGGCATAGATAAAGATCTGTGCGGTCAACTGAATGCCCAGATTTTTAGCACATTTGGCTACTGACCTCTAGTCAATTGTTGCTAATTATGTCCAAAAGACAAGTTATTATCATTTGGAATGACCCTTCAAGTTGGTCCACACAAAACAATCATTTGTCTATGTTGGCAGACAAATCATTCTGTGTACACCCAAGACTTCATTATAATCTGCCCATCAGCCGAAGAGAGTGAATGTCGCAAGAGGTTTCTATTTTCATTTGCACCTAACAATGATGTCTACAAAAAGATAGATTGTTTTGACATTCTCTGTAATAAATAAATGGCAACACCAAGAACAGAAGAAAGAAAATAAAATATTATTTTTTTGTGGAGCAAGAATTTAGAAAAGCACATAACCAAACATTTCATCACTGTCATCAATTAAAGGCCTTCAGCCTTCAAAAAAAGGGAATGTTTCAAGCAAGAAATTGATTGAATGAAATTCCAGATAAATTGTTAGGCAAGGCTACACACCTGAGGGAGCTGGAATTTATATTGTTAACATTCCCTAGAATGTCTGCTGACAAGTAAAAGTTCACAAAGGCAAGCACAGCATGAGAAAGACTAAAGGCACACTAACATATGGAGCAATAGTTAACTATAGAACTGGCTAAGTGAGACAGCATTTTCTAAATAATGAAATAGAATAAAGTAATAGAAAAAATAGAATACAAATATTGCAAGAATGGGGAGAATGATGAACTTCAGAAAATACACTACTTTCAAACTGCTCCTCTGGCTTTTGGTGCGGGGATGAGAGTGAGAGAATAGAGGGATGAGGTGGGGGTGAGAGGGAAGAGAATAGAGG
>WMED01027408.1:0-10634 GCA_019650415.1 Pipa parva | reverse complement strand
GTGAGCGGAAGTGAATGTGATGGGGGGCTGTGCATGCTGGGTCTTGCTAGTGCATGTGGCCTTTCCTGCATCTCCTGCACATATATCTCTTCCTTTTGGTGATTCGGTCCATGTATTTAGTAAAGCCCTATGTTGGGTAAACCAGTCGCCTCCAGATTATTAGTAACTATATACTGTAATAGTTCAGTTTAAAGCATTTTACAGAAAATACGATGAAGTGGCTATGATTCACAACTCCTGCTTTCCCTGGCATACATATGTCGTTTGACATCAGGCCCACAAATAAATAGATTGTAGATTGTAGGCTACTTTTAAAATTAACATTTTAATTTGTTTCAAACAAACTCAAAACATGTGCCCAGGCAGCAGGGGTGGATTATTAAGATGGTGAAGAATTCTGATACTGCTAAGTGAATATACATGTGTTACTTGTGATGGCTGAGTACAGATTGTAGAACCAGTTTTAAATGAAAGCCCTGTGGTTAGTCTAATGCTTATAAAGGAAGGCCAAGTTATCCTTGATCTAGACCAGGGATGGCAAAGCAAACCTATGGCACGCGTGCCAAAGAGGGCATGCAGAGCCCTCTCTGTTGGCACGCAAGCTGTCGCCAAATCTGCCTTCAATACAGGCCGTGGACCCTATCTGACAGTTTTCAGGCCGGATCCGTGGACTGCACTGAAGAAGCGCTCACTTGCAGGGGAGCTCTCCTCCCCTGGCGTGTCTGCGCTCCTCCACCGGTGCAGGTGTGATGACGTCACCAGCGCCGGCACTTTGGGGGACGCGCTGGTGAGGTTCGCCACCCGTGATCTAGGCTGTGGTAGTTTGACAGTCAAGTAATTTGTCAATAGCCCTTTTGGAGACATTTTTAATTATTACATTATACCCATGCAATTATCCATATAATTTATGAACATCTAAATAAAAGTGATATAAGGTAGTTGTAATAGGACCTCTAGAAAAATAATAAAATATATTTTTCTATATAAAGTGACTACATAAAAATAAGTGATTTTCAGCAGTATCTAATACAGTGATGGCTAACCTATGATGCATGTCAGAGGTGACACGCCAAGATGTTTTTGCTGACATCTTATGATGCTGTTCGTGCCACGCTCTTATTAGGAGAATTGCCACACCTCCGAATTTTTCTCTAAGTGACACACCACCCGAGTTGTACTCGGTTTTTTTTATGAATTTTGACACACCAAGCTCAAAACGTTGGCCATCACTGATCTAATATATGCCTTGGGTAAATGACTGGTCGATAAAATCAAATGGGCAACATTTCTTTGGTAGGGGAAATTGCTTGTCTTTTATTATCCTTGCTATGAAAGCTTTGTTAGTTTTTAGGCAACTGTCCTTAAACCATTTTTTACAGTCACACAATTTTAACTACAAACATGAGCTAACTGGCTTCCAAATGCCAGTAGGTCGTCTTAGATAAGTGAGCCTAAACCATTGGTATGGAGTTTACCTTATGGCTACTCTAGTCATTCATTTACATTTTAAGATTGGACAAACTATCAGTACAGATGACAGTTGACTTTGTAGGTATTTGGTGGAAAGTAGAGAATATCTGTAAACATTAAGTAGTTTTTACCATGGAGTTGAATTGTCATAATCTCAGACATCTAACATTACTAATATAGATTCAGGAAATATTCTGGATAATATTGTACCTTGAATGTGGATCATCATGATGTAGTGGCAAATACCTAAGTTTATCATGAGGTACAGGCATTTTTTGGAAACATTTTCTAAAACTAAATCTTGATAAAACTGAACTGGTTATTTTCCCACCTAAAACTGGTCCTGTTCCCTCCTTTTCCATTTCAGTTCATGATATCATCATTAACCCTGTTACATCTGCATATTGTCTTGGGGTGACTTTTGATTCTGCTCTTTCCTTCTCTAAGTACATTGATACCACTGCTAAAAACTGTCACTTTTTCATTAGTAACATTGCCAAGACCTACACATTTCTCTCTCAGGACACTGCTAACATCCTCATGAGTGCCTTTGTCTTGGACTATTGAAATGCCCTTCTAACTGGCCTTCCAGTTTCCCATCTTTCTCCGCTCCAGTCTATTATAAATTCTGCTGCTAGAATAATCTCCCTCTCTCCCCAGAAGTCTCCTCCCCAACTCCTGTCTGCTCCTTGGCTCCCAGTTAGTAAAGGTATTATTTACAGTGTCCTACTTTTGACATTTAAATAGCTTCACTCTTTTGCCCCTCGCTACATATCTTCCTTTGTTTGCTCGTATGCACCTAGTTGTCAACTCCAGTCTTTACAAGGCAACCTTCTTCAGGAACCTCTCACCAAGATTGCTCATTCTCGTCTTAAACTCTTCTCTCTTGCTGCCTCTTACCTTTGGAATTCTCTACCTCTGCCAAGAGCAATCCATAAATATCTTCAAATCTAAATTAAAATCTTACCTCTTGGAGCACTAGCACTGGTTTTCACATATATATTTTATATTTATGCAGCTATTTATTCAATATGTATATTTTTTATTTATTTTCTTATTTAATTGACACCTATAGCCAAATGAACTGTCACTTTATGATACTGCACTTGTTACCCTCAGATCTGATTATGTAAGTCTTCCTCCTATTTAAATTGTAAGCTCTATGGGACAGGGACCTCCATCTTCTTGTTTCAATCATGGCCTGGCACTTTGAGTGATGTATTTTCTTGATTATATGCTTGTAAATTACTTCACTTGTTCTTTGTTACACACTTCCCTTGTCTGTATTATAACTGTATTGTTGGATTGTACAGCGCTGCTTAACGTTGTGGCATTTTATAAATAAAAATATACATACATACATTTTCATTATGGTCGGGGCATAATCCAGCTAGATGGCATTTATGTCAAGGTAAAGAATTATTGTAAATTTTTTAGTTTTACAGTCTACAGTGTAGTCTTTAAAAAAAATTGATCTTTGAAATTGAATTCATGAGTTTTTGCTTTTTGTTCATATCTTTACTCATAGCAGCCATGTTGTTAAAAAGACCTCCACCAAGTCCTGTTGTTTTCTATAGTGCCTTAGAATATACAAATTCAGGGATTATGCCCAATGCACAATTTCTAATGTGAAAAATAGAATTTTTTTGGAAGCGCCAATTGAAAATATAGCAATGTAAAAAAAAATTAGTAAAGTAGAATATAATTTTATTAGTGCATTTGCAGTATTTTAATTTTTTGGCATTGCTGTTCTTTTTAGCTTCTTTTTTAAACTATGAACAGTAATGCTAGGACCATAAAGACTGCTGTTTAGCTAAGCAACTTTTAGTTGCAAACATAGGTTTGATTACATGCTGTTTTTACTACAAATAATTTTTCATAATCAATAAGGACATTTATATAGCCAACTGCCTAAACTTGCTCAGATACAAAGTAGCCGCATGCTTACTTTCACAGTATCTGATATTTCACATTGGACAAATTTGGCTATGGTGTTTTAGCGTTTACTCCCTTTGCAGGGACAGTGGTTATGCTCAGAATATACATTGCAGTTAGTCAAGTACAGCCAGAAAAAGAGAAAGCTATGAGACTGGCATGGCAGTTGTTCCTACATAGTACTTCTAAAAATGTTTGAATTTTGATTGTGTTGTCTCTGTTTGTTGCAGTCATTTTTTAATTAAACAGCCCCCTGCCTAGTCACACTGTTTTATATAGAACTTTAGATAATACAGATTTATGAATGGTCCCAGAAATACCAATATACATTTCTGTTGTAAAGTAAAGATAGGGAATAACCAGGACAAATTGATTACAATCTAGATAACATGTTTTGAGGTTTTTTTCTGTACAAGAATTGGATTTCTCAGAATAGTACCAATGGCATGAGATGCTGCTGGTAGGACAAGTCTGCCTCTGCTAGAATTAAGGCTAGTTGCTTGCTGGTTTGTGCTTTCAGCAGAAATCTATTAATTCAGATAAATGTCTTGAGCATTGATTAAAATGACAGCATGAGCCACTAATGGCTTTGTTTTTTTTTTTCCACTACAGAGGCAGATCTCTAAAGCATTGTTCAGTTAAACGTTTTTACTTGGCCTTTAATTCTCCATCATCAGTACTATCAGTTATCTCTACACTTCAGTAAGAGAGATCCTGCTAAATAGAATGTTGCTTTGATGAATAGAAATTTCCCCTTTCACCTGACTTCCCTTTTTATTTTGTGCAGAAGAAGACAGCAGCCAAGGGCAGCAAGAAAAAGAAGCAGCTGCTGAAATTTACATTGGATTGTACACATCCTGTTGAAGATGGCATCATGGACGCTGCTAATTTTGTAAGTAATGATGTGCACAAGCGTTTCTTGAAGTACTAGTGCTTTATTTTTGCCCATTTACCAGTTTCTGTGTCCTGTGCTTCTTTGATTTCTATGTAGATCTAAGCTCCTCTGCTGTAAACTGTTTCAGATCAGTATCCTTTTTTTGGACCTCTGACAAATCAAATATTTCTTTAGTAGCTCGTTGTTTATTGTACATTTGCAGGCTTTACATGTGAAAGAATTATAACTAATATCTTAGTGGTTCAAATGGTTAATATCCTGTTTTTTTGCAATAGTCTTGCTCCTAACGATTTTGTTACAATTTTTCCTTTAGTGCAGTATGCCATAGAGGCCAATCAGATATTTGTGTTCATTGTTGTAACTGTACTAGACTTTTTAAGCTGGTTGCATTGGGTTACTGCACTGTGAAATGCAGATTGTTGTTTCCTATTTTTCCACCTGCTTTAGGTTTTATGACAGTGTTTTAGATTTTTTTATTTTTGCTTAATACACAGCAAATGTGTTTGACAAATTCATTTCATTCTTTAGTATAGGGCAGGGTTTGACAACCTATGGCTTTTGAGCCATATGTGGCTCTTTTGATGGCTGCATCTGGCTCTTTGACTGTAATGAGCAGTACTCACATTGGAAGCACCTCTCGTTACAGTCTGCTGGCTAATCATTGGCAAACGCTGTAGAGAGAAAGCTCTCTCAGCGCTTCCGGGTTGCTAGCCAGTCCGGAGCTACTGACATCACATATGACATCAGCAGCTCTGGATTCTAAAGGGCTGAGCAGAGCCGCAGATATATGGCTCTCTCAGCCCAAAAGGTTTCTGAACCCTGGTATAGTGCCATTAACATCAGGAAAAGAAAATTGCCTTTTATATTTGCATAGCAGTTGCTCAGAGATGTCATTTGAGTGTTCTGTTTGAACCTGACAGTTTCAGAACAGACCTAATATTAATATGTGTTTACAGGAGCAGTTTTTGCACGATCGCATCAAAGTGAATGGCAAAGTTGGCAATCTGGGTGGAGGAGTTGTCACTATTGAGCGAAGCAAAAGTAAAATTACTGTCACTTCAGAGGTACCCTTCTCAAAGAGGTAAGTAAATGAAAACAGGTCTGCTACCTCTGCTACCAGAAAGTCTCCCACTCTTTCTCTGGTTCATGCGTCATTCACTGCATCTGAAACTTTACTTTGTCCCAGACACTCCTAGGAGCCTAGGTGAGCTAACATTTGAAAAGGATTCACAGATTTGACTAAATCACTACTAACTTGTCTGGAAGCTTATATAAAATGATCCTTGAAACCAAGGAATTTAAAATTGAACTTGTGTTACCATAAACAAGCAATTTACTCACATTGGCAGTTCTGAGATTTTATATGTTCAACACTTTTAATCAGTACAGAGTTTCGGTTACAAATAAAAATGTCTAAATGACAACTACAGGTACAAAATAGTTATGTATATTTCTTTGTGTGCATGTGGTGCTTGTGTGGGGGAGAGCTGTAAGTAGGATATTAAAAACCTGTAACAGATCTGTACTACAAATATGGGAGTTATAGAACTCCTCTCACTAGTTGCCTTCCCCTCTGCCACCTTCAAGTTTTTGTGTATTGGGTACAAGTATTTGCAGATTTTCCATGTTCCTGCGTGCTGGTTGGATTACAGCCTACCAAATAAAATATACAACACACATATATATCTTGGTATGGCTTTGTGAGATGGTTTCACTGTGTCAAATACGCACAACCCACTGAAGTAATTAATAAGTAATAAAATATTTTAATCTGAAAAAGTATGACATCTTTAGGTTTCTCTTATTTTACTCTTAGGGCTGTCACTGCCCCATGCATTTTTCTGTGTAAAGTTTGTGTTTAACTTGGCAATGGATGTTACACACTATATGTAGAACATGAGGGTATGTATTGTTCTGATTCATTTATATAGCGCTGATATATTACACATCGCTTCATAGAGATTCGTCTTTGACTTCAGTTCCTGTCCCATGTAGCTTACAATCTAGTTCCTCTGTTCAGTCATGCACATAGGCACATGGGCCAATTTAGTAAAAACAATTTAGTATGTTTTTTGATTGTGGGAGGAAACCAAAGTCTCCAGAGGAAACATATGGGGCGAACATACAAACTGCATGCAGATAAAGTCCAGGTTGGAACTGAACCCAGAACCCAGTGCTGCAAGGCAGCAGTACCAATCACTGAGCTACCACACTGTGTACAGATGAGGTTATTTCAGACAATGAACTTGCTCTGTGTGGCATAGCTAGCAGTTTCCATTAATGTCAACTGGCCATAATAATCCTGCAAGGAACTGCTTTCTCAGTGTTGAAAAAAAAAAGTGAAGTCTCAAAATACCACCGGGGAGGAAATTAGTTCCCCATAAAAGCTGTCAGATTTGAAAAGGAAAAACAATCTGCAGGTTTTTAATATAACATAAAAGAAAAGGAAATAATAATGATAAATGTAAATTGCTTCTGCCACAAAGTAAGCTAAAGTACAGAAACATTATGAACTATAATTTTTACAGGTCAGCTTGACATGGAAGTTAAAAATACTTGTCACTTCTTTGCTTAAAAATGCTGAATTTTATTTATGAATTGGATGACTAATCACATTTGCATTCCCGCTTAAGGCAAGGAACACTGTTTCATATTGTTTGATATGTTTGATCGGCATTAGGGGGCCCTTGTTTTAATGCATGCTCACAATGCCATAACCTATATATTATATGAATTAAAGTTAATTGTAGGAAGTAAATGCCAGGAAGTAAACATTTTCCATTTCTGTCAACATAAATGCCAGTTTTCTTACCTAATGCATTTATCTTTGAACTCAAAGTGATACTATCATTAAAAGACTTTTTTTATTGTGTCTTTAACAATGTAAATAAAATAGAAGATCACTGAGAAAATAGTTTAAAGTACTTTAAAGTAAACCTGTGAAGTGCTAATTCTCAGTTAATCAGCTTTCTTATATTAAATAATTTCAGAATCCTTTATCACTACATCTAACAGTCTCTTGCACTATAGTAACAGGCCACACACACTGTTTTTATCAATGCATCTCTTCAGATAGCTGCATATCTTCAGTGCAAAAAAGGTCATGGATGTTCACTTTCTTTTTTTAAATGAATATTTTTGGTTGATATACCTTAAGTTCTATATTTTCTTCATTTTGTATTTCTCTTGCTGTTTGTATGTATATGTGTGTGTGTGTGTGTGTGTGTATATATATATATCTTAGACTTGTTGCATATCAAAGCTGCAGTGGCTTGTTTTTATCTTATTTGGAAGGTAATGTGTATTCTTCATGGGGTCATTAATTCCTAGAGGGGGAAAAGTGTTTTTTTTGTTTGTTTTTTTAATATGTAGATTAAAATTTGTTTAAATTATTTAAAATTTTAATGTTATTAGGCCTTTAAATCCACATTTATAGTATCTTCCTTTGATAATATAGCATCGTTTTTTTTGTTGAAATTTTCTTTCCCAAATTAATTCTTTTAGATACCTAAAATACCTCACTAAGAAATATCTCAAGAAAAATAACCTGCGTGATTGGCTTCGTGTGGTTGCTAACAGCAAAGAAAGTTATGAACTTAGATACTTCCAGATCAACCAAGATGAAGAGGAGGAAGAAGATGAAGATTAAATTGTGATCTGGATAATTTTTTTTTCTAAAAAAATAAAATTGATCCAATACTTATTTAATTGTTCTTATTCATTTACAGTTAGTATGTTAAGTTGTGTAAAATGTCTTAACTTTCTGATACATTGCCTCTAAATATGTACTAATTTATAAATGCGTTAGACCTCAAGTGTGCCTCCAGAAACCCCTCTGTGCTGTGTTGGAAGAAAAATGGTTCATACTTTAATTCTTAGTTGGTTAGGTACAAGTTCAGCATACAGTGCCAGTTAGTGTAATCCTGATCATTTATCTAGACATGTAAGTGATCCACTTATGTTGCTGCTGGGTATCTAGAGCAGTGATGGCCAACCTGCGGCCTGCGATGCAGTGTTATCCGGCCTGAATTCCAAAGTCCAAATTGTTGCGTATACCGTATATACTCGTGTATAAGTTGAGAAATTTAGGTTAAAAAAAAGCATTTAAAATCCTATTCTCGACTTATGCACGCGTATAACCTATATACTTACCTACTGGAGCTTGCTCTCACGGCTGTCTCCCACTGAACGCACTTGCTATGAATATTCATGAGCCGGCAGATGTCATTCCGTAGCGTGACACGTCTGCCGGCTCATAAATATTCATAGGATGTACTCGCGGCTGTCTCCCACTGTCTCCCACATGGTATGACTATTCATGAGCCGGCAGACGTCATTCCGTTGCGTGACACGTCTGCCGGCTCATAAATATTCATAGCATGTGGGAGACAGCCGCGAGTACATCCTATGAATATTTATGAGCCGGCAGACGTGTCACGCTACGGAATGACGTCTGCCGGCTCATGAATATTCATAGCAAGTGCGTTCAGTGGGAGACAGCCGCGAGAGGAAGCTCCAGTAGGTAAGTAAACCCACCCCCCCACACATAGACACACACACACATATACACACACATACACAAACACACACATACACAAACACACACACATACATACACACAAACACATCCACACAAACACACACAACACATACACAAACACACGCACACACACAAACACATACACACACACAAACACACACACACAGCTGCAATTCCCAACAGTCTCAACAAGGAGGCTGGAGCTGAAGGTTGCAGACCCCTGGGCTAGGAGCTAGGTTTGTGGAGTGTTTTTCTTTTGGTACTATAAGGATACTCTATTAATATTCCATTCTATCTGACAGCTCCTCACACACTTTACAGCCCCCACTCCTTCCTCGACTTATACAAGGGTCATAGCAAATTTCAAAAATTTTGGCCCAAAAACTGACCTCGACTTATACACGAAGTCGACTTATACTCGAGTATATACGGTAAGTGTGAATTTGCCAGCTAAAGACTGTCTCAATAGACTGTTACTGTCGCAGTTGCATCTTTATATTGAGAATATTGTTGCAGTTGCGACTTTACTCTGGAAAATTGTCTCAGTTGTAACTTTAAAATTTGTCGCAGTCGTGACTTTTAAGCGGCCCGTGACACACATGTTGCAAATTTATATGGCCCCCATGCCGAAAAAGGTTGGGCATTGCTGATCCAGAGGATTTCCACTGTTGGCAAACTTGGAATGCCTTTATGAGATTTCATGGAAAACTAATCGTAAGTTACCTATAGAGATATAATTGTGAAGTTTAGTTTGCTTTTGCAGAAGAATTGTGTGAAATCTTTCTAGATGCCTCCCAAATACAATATCCTGTAAGGGTCAGGTCTTACACAGGGTTTATTTATCCCCAACATCGTTTTTAGCTAAGAACTGTGTCTTCATTTAAAATTTTGTTCTTTTCTTTAAATTTGCTTGTTATCCTTTACTGACCTTTAGAGGGCTCTTTTGGTTAAGCTTTTATAGTTCTTTTAAGTATGGTAAAAGATAGAAGAGAGGCTAAGACAGAATTAGAAGTAATTGGTTGGCAACACATGGCAAGTCACCATATTAACAGCAGCGAGACTGGAGGATGCTCAGTGCTCAGGACAGGTAAGAGACATAGGGAGTTATTCACTAAAGTCCGAATTGTTGCTTATAGGTGTGAATTCGCCAGATAAAGACTGTCACAATAGGTTGCTACTTTCACAGTCACGTCTTTATAATGAGAATATTGTCGCAGTCTAAGTTTATTAAGGGAAAATTGTCGCAAATTTACAATGGGGAAATTGTCGCAGATTTGCTATGGGAATCCACTGTGTACGAATTCAACAGTCGAATTCGCACCTTAGTGAATAACCCCCTCCGCCTGCTGCACCGTTTAGAAGGCTAGTAGTACTTCTATGCAGTGGCAGCCTGATGATCTTATTCTTATACTCTGTGTGCTCTTCTGTCTGGAAACTCAAGGGATTAGAATTAGATCATTGTCACCTCTGCATAGAAGTACTAGCAGAGTAAAGGCACTTTACTGCTCAGCGCTCCCAGTAGGACGTTATCCTCAAATATTCCCCCTTGTTCCTGTATAATCCCCATAAGCGTGTAAAGGCCATTTCATTAGAATGTGCCTCCAAAGTGAAAACTCTTAAAGGTAAAGTTTTCCCTGTCCCCCCCACCTTCTGCTCTACTTCCCCTGCTGCTTTACTTCCCTCTTCCATGCTGCTTTTCATCCCCTGCTGCCCCCCTCTATGCTGCTTTCCTTTCCCCTGGGTTACTTCCCCCACAACTCTCCTGCCCCACGTTGCTGCTCCCACAACCCTCCT
>WMED01027407.1:0-10634 GCA_019650415.1 Pipa parva | reverse complement strand
CAGTAGTGGAAGCAGTGGGAGAGATGGGAAAGAATCAGTAGTGGAAGCAGTGGGAGAGATTCGAAAGAATCAGTAGTGGAAGCAGTGGGAGAGATGGGAAAGAATCAGTAGTGGAAGCAGTGGGAGAGATGGGAAAGAATCAGTAGTGGAAGCAGTGGGAGAGATGGGAAAGAATCAGTAGTGGAAGCAGTGGGTAGGTGTAGGAACAACTAGATATTTTAATATAAGAATTTTAGGTATAATGAGTCATTTTCCTTTACTAGAGTCCTTGGCTATAATATCCTCTTGCGGGTTTACTGACATTATATGCCTACGTAACGGTATTTCTGTGTAGGTATTGCCATGGGAAAACTGTACATATGGAATGCGAACTGTTTACAGTATGAAGTGAGCTAGAGGTCCGATCAGGGAAATTCATCAACAGTGGCAACTGTTTACTGAGATCTGTTAACCCATAACAACTATTTAATGGCTAGCATTCACTAACATTTAATACTTAGGGGGCCCTGCTGCTAACAGATTCATACTGTGTAATCTTTCTGCTGATAAACATACCGGCATAGTTTTGCATTTTGAGCTTTGTCTAGGGCCCCACTCTGTTTGAGACTGGCCCTGTCTGTTGATGAGTTACATTGGGCATGTGTGAAGAAGTTTTTATTCTGGTGTCACTTTTGTGCTTTCAGAATGGGTCAGATGCCTTTTTAGCGAGTAAAATCATTTATAGTAAATCAGCTTTTAGTGACTGATCAAAGAAAGTAATTTGTTCTTCAACAGCATGATTCCAAAGGAATTTACCCCTTAGCCATTCACTTAACTTTTGCCGCAGGACTGCGTGGGTGCCTTCAAGGAAAACACAGAATATAATCTGGAGGTGTATCAGGGATTATGTGAATTTGTGCATATATGCATATTCTATAAATGTGACATTATAATTACAGAAGCCTGCGGTGTTTGTGTGGGTGTATGTGTGAGGATCTGTGGGTGTTGTGTATGTTTGGGTGTTGTGTGTGGGTCTGCATGTGTGGGTCCATGTGTGAGGATGTGTGGAGTGTTTGTGTGGGTGTTGTGTATTTATGTGGTGATTGTGGGGATGTGTGTAGGGTTGGTGAGTATATTATATGATGTGGGGCTCATTATAACATCAGTAAGTGACTACAAGAGAATATTGCTTTATTGCAAGATAAGGGTGGAAAACATTATTTTGTAATTTTATTTGTCCCTAAACAAACATTCTTCTAATATATTGATAATAATTAATAAGTTATTATTTTCATTGTCCTGCTATTATCTACATGATGATTTTAAAGCTGTCAGTGTATAGCTGTGCAGAAACCCTTCACACAGTTTTGTGCAAGTTTTAATAATATAAGGAGTTGTTAGATTGTTGCATCAGACTCTGCGTACAAGCTCTTCAATTTTCAAGCAAATATTGTACAAGACGCCTGTAAGAAGTTATAATGTCATTGAAGCCTGAAGCTAAGGAGGTAGAAGGGACAAAAGCCTAAACTACAGAAACTCCTAGAAGTAAAGAGGGGTATTCTGTGGCAAATGCTTGTCGTTCAGTTGTGTAATATCCCTTTAATAAGTTAGGGTCCCAACAGCCCATGGTGTGTATCAATATAAAGTAGTTGTGCTGTACATTGTTGGTGATGGGAAGACTAGGCTAATGCCTGTCAGTTAGATGAAACTAAACTTAAATCTACAAGAAACATTATTTATACAGGTTTTTATATGATTATACTTTGATATTTATTATACATTTATACAAGTTATTTAATGGTTTGTACAAAAGAACATCAGCATGACATTTTACATTTCATATTAAAAGCACAACAACAGTGGTGTACCTACAGGAGTCATGGCAGTCGCGGTGACAACTGGGCCTGATGCTTCAGGTAGTGTAGTGCAGGCCCCTGTAATGTGTTGCAGGGAGAGGGAGCCCCAGTGCCAATCATAAACCTGCCCAAGAGAGGGGTCCAGTCCAGATCATGCAGCAGCGCATGCCTCCACGAAGTACTGCCCCTGCACACAAATATGTAAATACTCTCTTAGCACACAATGGGCCTCATTGTCAAAATTCTGAATAGTCATGTAGAGCTATGAATTCACATCTATTCACCACTTACCCATGTTCACTTATTGAATATGCAGCCAATTCGGGCATCTACAATAGTCACAAACTTACAGAGCTCTTCACATCTCTTTGCATGTACACGTGCACAGGTACTTCTACTATTGACTAAGTCAGGGGTCTGCAACCCATGGCTCTTGAGCCAGATGTGGCTCTTTTGATAGCTGCATCTGGCTCTTTGACTGTAACGAGAAGTGCTCACATGCAAGCACGACTTGTTACAGTCTGACGGCTAATCGCTAGCAAGTGCTGTAGAGGCAATGCTCTCTCAGTGCTTTTGGGTTGCTAGCCAATCTGGAACTGCTGATGTCACCTATGTGACGTCACATATGACGTCAGTGGCTCTGGATTCAAAAGGGCTGAGCAGAGCCGCACGTATATAGCTTTATCAGCCAAAAAGGTTGCTGACCCCTGGACTAAGCGGAGGAGTGTGTCGAAGGTCCGAATGCAACTAGGTAATTGACCTGTTTTACTTTGGCACTGATGGCAGGGCTCCAGTGTTGTGCAAGACAACTATTAATTCAAAAGAAATAATGGCGACTGCGACTAAATGATAACATGACTAGTGACATAGAAATAGAATATTCACAGAATACAGCAGTTAGTGGGATATGATGAGACTGATAGCAGTGACCTTCACTTGTCAAATGTCTCGCTCCGCATGACTTCTCATCCTACGTATATTTGCCTGACGATGTCACACGATGCATACGACAGCGATTGCCACTGTCTGCTTGTTTGACAAGTGTATTCTGTAGAGAGAAGTGAATTTGTGACTATTTTAGCGATGCCACTTGAATTATAGCAAGATGAATTAACAGGTGAATTCACCCTTTTGACAATGAGGTTCAATGTGTTTGAACGAAATGAGATTTCAGCATTTCTCAGAATGCAAAATGTATAAAGCCAGATTTTACTACAGCATTTGATTATAAACACTGTCCCTGACTGACATTTTCATCCTATAAAATCTTCATTTTGCTGGAAATGAAAAAGAAATCTACTTATGATGACTAGAAAATGAAGCTGTCAGATGTAATTTATGTAATCAACAAGGATTTCTGTCTTAATCGGGTGTTGTGAATGTTTATCTGTGTCTGTTTTACCTGCTTAAACTCACTGCTGGTTTTAACTCTCTAAAAATGTATTTGATTAGGAGGGAGATTTGGCCTTATTTTGGGTATTTATTATACTAATACTGTAAATCATAGAAATAATGTCTAATGGATATTCTATATTTGCCTAGGGATTATTGGAGGATGACAACCCTATTCATTTTGGTAAAAATAAAAAAGAGATTCACTGATGTGATGGTAGTAAACAACTACCTATTTATTGCTCATTTCATATTTAAGGTTACAAACACTTTTCATTTTACCCAGAATAAGGCAGCACAATGCACCCTGGGAAAGGAAGTGTTTTTTTTGGCTATGGAACACACCCAGCAGCACAGATGAATGATATTCCTGGGAGATTATCCAGAGATAGATATAGGGTTGAATGACTTATGAAAAATGCTTTTCTTGAACAAAATGTTGTTCAAAAATTGTTTACCAAAAACAAAATCTATCTAATAATTTTAAAGGGGTAAGTTGACTATACAAGTCATGAAAAGTATAGGTCATTGGCCCTGGAACCCTGACAAAGAAAAAATCTGGGATTTGGTAAGATTATTTTATTCAACATTGTCAATGTATATTTAAGCAACGGAACATCAGTTTTCTGGATCCTATTTCAAGGATGTGAGAGAAGTATAAAACCTTCTCCAAACTATGGAGCAGTAAGCAGTCTAAACTGAATGAAAACAATATTTGGAGTGGCCACCCTTTGCCTCTAATTCTGCATCAGTTCATTTTGGTACAATGTCCGAGATAGAAACTTACTGGTATCTTGACCCAAATATCTATGAAACTTGCCACAGACTGTAGCTGACTGACTTGCTCCTATCATTATCTGCAATCCCAGGCAGCTATGCCATGTGATTAATGGCTGCTTCAGTTAACAGGCCTGGTTTATAATCAACCTATTATGTCATTGTTCATTTGTACTTGTTTGATCTCTTTGTTAACACCCCATGTAAGCTTAACCTCATTATTCCTTTGGTATATTCTAAAAGCACTGGTTAAAGCCCCCCATTGAATTACTGCAGGTACCACCACTAACTGTATCTATTTGTCACTCCAGGAATTTTACAGCAAGAAAAAGTGAGTGTAGTAAATGGATGTAGCACAAAGTTGACCGGGTGGCACTGGTACCTGAGTGAGTCAAGCTGTCTGGCATTTTTGTGGGCTATTTTGTGCATTTTGCGTCACAAAATGAAGCCTTAGCTATAGACACAAGTTTTGTGGAAGCCTGTTAGACTGACTGAGCCAGTCCTACTGCTTGCTTACAAGCTCATTGCATCATTTTCCAGGCAAACGGCTCGCACTCATTTACATTACCAAATCAGACTCTCTATCTGAGATATCTACAGCACCTATGATGCAGTCCTACTAGTTGTTCTGGAAATCCAGTCCCATTTCTTCCATATGGAGCCGCATTGCAAGTCAGTCAAATGTTGCATGGGACTCTGTACACTCTTAATTAAAAAAAAAACTTGGTAGTCCAGAAGCAGCCTTAATCATTCTCTGGGTTATATACAAAAGAAAAATGATATGTATTTGTGCTAGTATAGTAATAAATATGTTGATGATAACAATACATGGTATGGGTGAATAAATGTAATGCAATTAATTAAAATTTGAAAGTAAGTTTTGACTTCTTAAAACATATAGCTAATTCAAAAACCAAACTGTGATACAACAAGCATGCTGTAGTACCAGTAGTGGTTATTAGACAGGTAGGGAAGAATTTCCCATAACCCCAGTGCTAATTTTCCAAAAAGCTGCAGGCCCTCTTTCCAGAAATTCCTGGGATTTGGCTGCAATTTACCAGTAAAACTGTATTGGTATTGGTAAATTGTGGGTCATGTGAAGAGGTCATGTGAACAAAAGCTGAGTCAAGGCAAGTTGGCAGCCTGGCTTAACCCACCTGAAAAATCAGCCCTGCATAACCCGCTACAATCATTAAAACCATGAGCTTGCTAGGTTGAGATAAATCTAACAGTAAGAAATGGCTCAATCTCATTAGTATAAATACTCACACCAATCGTAATAGCTGTGTGGTCTGGAGACAGAGTGGACTCATCTTCCAATGATTAACTTGCAAAACATAATTTCACTGGCACTTCACCTGTATAAAATCCACTTTTATTGTTTCATTAAAATCAGGATCCAAAAAAATGCAAAAAATAGCATGATAGCACTTCCATGTTTCACACTGTTCAGTGCTTAGTCATAGGATTTATACAGTTGGAGTGTCGGAGAAATTATATTTTACTTTCTAGGCTGAGGACAAGCTTCCCCACTTAACAATAAAGAAATAACTGTAAAATCTAGAAAAAATTTTACAAATTCCCAAGACTGCTTTATGACTTTAAAGACACTGAAAATTCCTTATTTTGTCTAGTGTTTCTATAATGTAATTCAAAGAAAGCTAAGTCAAGGGTGTATTAGTATAGAGAAAGTGGGACATATCCTTTATACTTCCAGTAAATAATGCTTTGTATTAGCTGTACAATCTGCAGTAAAACACATACAAAAGTAAAATGATTGCCTTGGTCCCTAAGCAGAATTAAATAGAATTAGATTTGATCTGTAAAATAGGTGGTGGGCACATTAGCCTATAAAACCTAATCTAGGACAAGCTGTCTTCCTATGTTTATATAAAGACACAGAAACATAGGACCCAGCAATATTCTGAAATGACCTCTTGATTTAAAGGAGAACTAATGCTTGTTCTGATTCTCTGTACTGTACATGTTCTTTCTCACTAAGGATGATTCTTAATGGGGGAGGATAATTATACTTACGGATCACCTCCTTCGCTCCAGTGATGGCTCCTGCTTCCAGAAACTCTGATCTTCTTTTGTTCTGTTCCAGCATTGGAATCCTCTTCAGGTTCACACTTCCTCTTCAACATCACTGATTTTTACTTCTGTTTCTCCTCCAATTGCTTCTGCACATGCTCAGTGATGTTGAAGAGGAAGCAGGAATTGAAGACAATTGCATCGCTGGAACAGTAGAAATGATGATCAATGAACTCTTGAATCAGTAGCTAGTGCTGGAGCAAAGGAGGTGATCTGTAAGTACCTTCTCCAATTAACAATCATCCTTAGTGAGAATGAACATAAGTTCTTATTAAAAAGGATTCTGCCAGACTTTCTAATGAAAACAACAACTTCAGTGTATATTACTAATTTATCTTCCTGTTGATTTGAAGCCCATCTCCTTCCCTTCTTTAGCTGATTATTTTGAAATTTCAGGTCAGAATTCTGAAATAAAACAAAAGAAGCAGGTTGACATCTGCAGGATTCTGATTGGTTATTCAGAAATCTCAAACCTTTCATTCCCATTTCCTGATCTAATATTCCAAATGGAGCTGTTGACAGTGGGTTAAAAATAGGGGTTTTGACAGTCACGACCAGGCCAGAGCCACCAGGGGGCCCAATTACAACCTCTGCAACACCTCTAGTATGGCAGCGTGCACCTGTGAGCATTTTTGGTCTGGGGGGGCACAGGAGAGAGGAGAAACCGTGCTGTCCTGTATTTCTGACCCTTTCTGATGAAGAGGAAGTACATGACACTGAGAATAAGCTTCAGCAAGAAACTGAAAATAATGGAAATAATATTACAGAAGCATTTATTTAATAGTGACAGGCAAATAAATGTTGTTGACTAATCTGTTCCTTTAAATGAACCATAATTTTTAGTATGAGCCAAAGTTTTAGCTTCAAACTATCTGTTGTAGATCATGTAGGTTGAAAAACAAACCCAGTCTATGACCTAAACCTAACATTATATGAATTGCACAGTAACATTACATTGAGAGTATGAGTGCACATTTATTCATTTAGCATATATCATATGTGAGATGTTTGACCCTTTTAAATAGGTTACAAATAATCCGAGCACTTCTCTTAAATTTTATGAGCTAAAAGCTTTGGTTTTTGCCAACATGACAAGGTAGGAATTTATTTTTGATTTTCCCATGATGCATTAGTCACTGTTGCAGCCATATGTCTTGTGTCATATTCACAACTGTATTTCAACAGGAAAAAATGATTGATTATTTTGATAAAGAAAAAAGTTGTAAAAAATGCAATAGAAATAAAAGTAGACAGAAACATTTCTATTGTAACGGCTACATACTGCATACATATATTTCTCTATATCAAATACATATAAAGTTATTGTTAAGAAAATTTAAATCAGGATAAATCTCCTGTATGCTATAGGTAACTGTAGCCTAATTTGTATAATACCTCTGGAATAGCAGCCTCTACAGCAGAATACAAGAAACTCACACTGACACCAAGTTCAGTATTGAGACTCCTCCAGGATAGTGCTCTCCCTCTCCTTTGAGGAAGTCATTGTTTATTTATAGGAAAACAGAGAAAGCAAACCTGATTCATTATAATAATTTAGAATACATGAAAGTGTTTGGTTACATATTATAATAATTTAGAATACAGAAAATGATTGGTTACATATAGGAATTCATCCATGGATTGGTTAGTTCTTACATTATATGGTAGGGAATCATTGCAACTCATGGTCACAAGATAAATCTTAAGGTCAGTACCTAAGTATAACAAACCAATACTAAAGGTTAATTTATTACCTATTGTCCAGACATAGAATAAAAGAAGTGGTCACAGCTGTTGATCAAGTGATATAACAAGAATGTAGAACTTAAAGCACCAGATACCAAACTTGGTTTATTGCTGTCCTTACACAATTAACAATGTACATATACTGTTAACCTCTTAGTAACCTTCATATAAAAATATATTATGGCTGAACTTATGTTTCACATCCAACTATATAACAGATACCCATTTCTACCTTAACATTATTTTCCAGTAAAATCATAGCCCAAATCTCGGGCTAAATGATTTATCACCCCCATAGCTTTTTTTCCAATCTATTTATTCTAAAAGTGAACCACATGACAACAGGCATACATACTTGGTTCATTTGAATCTTGTAAAATCCTCCATTTGGTGCATATTCTAATATATACAAATATGTATATAATTGCTGAAATGATGCAATTATCATCGGCTGTCCAGATCACTGAGAGACAATAAGTAAAAGTAAACAACGTAGTAAATTACGATGAGCAGACTTTCTATATTTGCCATATTCAGGAGGTGGCCACAAGCCTTAAAGAGGAACTAAAATCTCCTAATGAAACACATTTGTTCATTTATCCTACATTCCAGCAACATAATAAACCCACAATCTTTCCCTTCCAAGTTAACAAATTTATTATCTCTACTTTTTCTAAATACATTATTTTAAAAGTACAAGGCAGGCATTGTAGCAATTTAGTTCCACCCCCTGTAGAGAAAACTACTGCCCGGGCAAATTTTTCTTACAGAGCATGTGTGAAAACCAGCACTGTGTGCATTTACTAGGCAGTTAGAATGACAGGAGGAATAAAGAGTAAAAGCTGTTGTTCATACTCCCTTGTAACTTGGAAGGATAGCATAGTAGTTAACATATGTGTTTTGTATGGGACTCTCTGTTGGTTCAAATCCCAATTTATATTTATTTATTTTTATCACTAAATAAGATGGTACCTCTATTTTGTGAATACAATGAAGTGATTTTGTTAGGAAATAAAGGATTTAATTAGCTAATAAAATTAATTAACATAAACAAAAATTAAGATTTGAACCAACAACCGTCCATTTGCAAAAATGTAGCACTTAACCAATATGCCAGTGATGGCACGTGTGCTGTTGCCCCCGTTGCTATCCTCCACACCCCTAGCAAGTGAGTGCTCCTCCAATGCAGGCCACGGACCCGATCTGACAGTTTTCAGGTTGGATTCGTGGCATACACTGAAGTAGCGCTTGCTCGCTGGTGAGCGTTCCTCCCCCAATGCAAGCATGATGACATTACGCCTCAGCAACTGTACTTTGGGGGAAGTCGCTGGTGAGTGGCGTCACCTTTTTGACACTTGGTGCCAAAAAGGGTCAGCATCACTGAACTATGCTATACTTCCACAACAAGAGATACGTATTTGCAAAAGTAATTATTTTTACTTTTACAAGCTTCTCCTAAAGCTGTAAGGGTTTGCCTTTAATGGAACATGTGACAATCAATCAAAAAATACATGTGATGACATATCAAGGTTCATTGCATATTTATGAGGATCCAACATGGCAGCCGTGAGATACTAACACCAGCAGTTTTATAAAATAGTGTTACAGCCCAAAGGTACGGATTTGCTGCTTCATAATACAGCAGTTTAACATGGCAGACCCTGTACTCTCAGCACATCGGTTATGGTTAGGGGACCTTAGTTTTTCCATAATTGGCTTCAGAATATTCTCTGTTTTACTTGGCGATAGTTTTTTTTTCTTTTTGTATACTTTTTATATGTTGAATTTTTAAATAGTATCCAGTCTTTATGTTCTTTTTTCAAAAAGCGCTGCCGTTGTGCTCCCATACAGTAATTTGTCTGGACGCTATAAGGTCAATCAGCTGTATGAGAGGGGAACATGTAGTAGATTTATAGTTTAGCTGGGTGAAAGTGCTAGTAACACTCTGTCTGTCAATAAGAATGTATATGCAATTGAGCAACAAATGCCTGAATGGCGGGCTTAGTAAAGGAGAATTAAAGTCAAGCCCTGAAGAAGGCAAAGTAGCTGAAAACAGAATCAATAGTTGGAAAAAGTGTCATCGGTAAGCTCCATTCCTTTCTACAAACACAAACAGCAATTTACAGGTCTTTATTTTAGTCCTTCATTAAGGATCTTTTTTTGTTTGGAATTGTTTGGAGAGAATTATTGTGAACAAAGTTCCTAGATTCGATGTGATATGGCAACAAGAACTCTCTTTTCTAGTACTGTGCCAGAGGAATGGCAGACAATGGATGTAAAAAAGGACATAGTTCAGAATTTGGAAGCTGCAGACTTGTAAGTTTGGCATCTGTAGTGGAGAGAACAGTTGATGGTTCAGTAAGAGATTATAGTGAATTGTTTTGTAGTAAAATGTCTCATGTAGTAGTCAGCATGCTTATATAATAGAGATTTTGCTAAACAAATGGACTTTTTTTTTTCTTCAATATTGTACAAGAGATTGCACATCTGGATTATCATTAGTCTGCTGAAATGTATACAAGTTCTGCTTCCACTCCACTAAACTATATTACAAGATGAAAAACACAAAAAATCCCTTTGTACCTTCAGGAAGTTCCCAGTCCACTTATGTCTACTTTTTCATGACAAACAAAAGGCATCTGCACGCACTGTGAGGCGGAAACTCTTGGAGCAAGGCCTGGTCTCAAGGAGGGCAGCAAAGAAGCCACTTCTCTCTCCAGTAAAAACATCAGGACAAACTGATATTCTGCAAAAGGTACAGGGAGTGGACTGCTGAGGACTGGGGTAAAG
>WMED01027406.1:0-10635 GCA_019650415.1 Pipa parva | reverse complement strand
TTGAATTTTTAGCTAAAAAGTTACTGAATCGATTTTAAGTCACTGAATCGTTTCGAATCGAATCGTTGTTAAAATGAATCGTTACACCCCTAGCTTCAGGTATAAGATATGCTTGATGTATAGATGAATCTTAAATGACATGCGTGGAGTTAACGTAAGTTTTACTGCCTTAAGAGCAGAATCACATTCTTCCTTATCCATAGGGCTCCTGTCTTCACTTCCAATCTTTCTTTCAAAAATTGTAACAGGTTACCATGTATGTCATGTTGTAATAAGCCATGGATACATGACAGAAGTTGTTTAAAATAGGCTTTTCTAATGCAATCATAAACAGTAAAGGATGACATAAATAGGAGTAGATCTAGCCTACAAGAGGAGCACATTTTGAAGTATTGAAACCACTGCTGCGAAGAGAGATATACTCTTAATAGAACCAAATGATTGCTGCTGTAGACAGTGGTGAATTGACTCTGCACTGCGTCCAGTGCATACCAGTCCAAATGGGATTTTTTTTCTAGTATTTTTGGTCCCTTATGGATTCATTTGGGTATCAGCGATAAGTGATCTTTTTTGAGGAGAGAAAATAATGGGGCATCAAGGCCTTGGACCCTGTCCCACAGTCATAATAATCTATGTTTTGGACCAAGTATCCAGTTGTGTTGGTTGGTCCTTTAGATGATACAAGTAAATATTTGGGAAGCTTTCTCTATTACCTCTGGCATGCATTAGAGTTTCCTGTTTTGTTTTATTTGTGCTATTGGACCATGTAAATTGAAGGAAAAGGATAAATATAAACAAATCTGTAATAGTAAGCATTTGTGAGAAATAAAAGTTCATACCTGCCAGGCCCCTATATCACTCATAACTACTGTACATATGTGAGGATGAAACAGTTCTGACAGTGACACTGCAATCTGACTGATTAGAATTTCAGCCAAGCACAATATTGGGATTAGATGTGTGTGCACATGCTGACATCATAAATAATACTAAACCAGCAATTCTACATACCGGGAGTGTGGACATGTATTGTGCCTGGTGTAAGCAGGTCTTTGGGAGAGTTACGAATGGAGTATATGTGCCATTTAGACTCCTGTCAACACTGGGATAAAATCCTGGGAAAAGTCGAGACTGACAGGGTTAACTGTCAGTGATTTTTGTTAAACTGGAGTTTGGGCTCAGGGTTTAGGAGTGGCTGAAGAGTTTTGGGTGGGAAGGCCACTCCTACACTCCATCTCAGGTTTCCTAATTTAGAGCACCTGTGCAGAGAAGGTTAAAAAGCACAGACTTAGTTAGAGAAAGGGTCTCTCTTTCAGTGTGTGACTAGAGTGTGCTGAGGTGTGGTCAGACAGGAGAGACCACTGAGACTCTAAGGAGTGAGATTTATGGGAAAGAAAGTTACGTTTTTTGAGAGAACTCTGAAAATCGATGTTATTTGTTTTATGTTATTATTTTGCCAAGTCAGGGTGGATTTCTGTTCAAGCTTTGATTTTCTGTAAATAAAGACGAATTCCCAAGAAAGAACCTGTTTGAAATTCGTTATTGGAAAAGACTACCCCAGCCAAGTGAGTGAAAGCCCTACACTGGTCATACAAAAGTGGATGACCTTCTATGAGCACTCATGCTCTCACTCATGAGATGACAAGAGCTCAATTCCTAATAAGCTGTCATGTCTGACAGAAGCAGCTACGCTGGGATGCATGTAAATGCTCAGCCACTTCTGTCAGAACACAGCCTTTGCTTTATGGTACTTGTACCCAAAGCGCTAACAGCGGCGTTGGCTGAAAATTTAATCAGTCAGTAACTAGTTTCTATCCTTTTACTGTACCTATTACAGTCACATTACACGCAAGCTCCTTCTTGTGTTTATAATAGAACTCTGGAGAACCTGTAATTTAAAGGGATAATAAACCCTTCCTAACAGAATGGTTTACAGTATATATCTATCATTCCTGAAATTAACTTTGATACCTGTAGGCTTTTAGTTCCAAATGCAAAATGTTTTATATTTAGAATTCAGTTTTAGATTCCCTATAGGGATCTCTAAGAAAAATTCCATTTGTATGTATGTGTAATTTTATTTATAAAGCGCCACAAATTTACCCAGCACTGTACAATTCAGCGATACAAGTACAATACAGACAAGGGAAAAGTGCATTAAACAATACAAGTAAAATATCACAAGGATACATCAAATTAAGTGCTAGGTTGTGATTGACACAAGAGGTTGGAGGTCCCTGCCCCAAGGAGCTTACAATCTAAGTGAGGAGCTTACAATCTAAGCATTTGACATCAGGTTGGACAAGTGGAGTGTGTCTGTTCAATAAGCTGCACTGAATATTCTAATTAGCACAGTTGATATACTGTGAAATGTGTTGCAACAAAGATATTTTCTAAAAATGCATGCAATATTTATAAACTATTTCAGTTACGATAACTGTATAATTAACATATATTTATTCAAAGATACCTGGCACCATCCATGTGCCATATGTTTTCTACTGATGGGAGGTGGTTTTTATACACAGGACAATGTATTCTAATTGGTCCATCTGAGTTCTGATTTTGTTTTTTTCCTACATAACGTTGCAAGAATAGAACTCAAGTTCAAGTTCTGCAAAGCTCACAGCCCTACAGAGAATGGAAAATAATGGGAGAAAAACCTTTTGTTTATGATACTAAGTACACTCTCACCTGATTCTATTGTATAATCATGACATACCCTTTCCATTGAAGAAAAGAAATATTTACTATTCTAAAAGAATATAATAAGAATATTAATAAAGGTGCTCCGTGTTTAGCAGCCAATGTGTAAAAAGTAAAATTACAAATGTCACCTCTCTTTTCTTATAAAGGAGGTGGAGCAGAAGCTGAAATTATCTCATATTCCTTGGTCACTGGGTGTCTAGTTTCAGATTTTGGGATATACTCATGCTGCCATAAATATTTAAGGTAGTTGAACACAATGAAAAGTAATTAACCCAACTTCGACAACAGGTGTTGTGTGGGGGAATATTGGCTTTTGTCATAGTCCTGGGTGCGTGTGCATAAAGCACTTATCCTATTCTCTGTTAGGATTATTACAGGCAGAATGCCTAGGGGAAGATATTCTGCTGTCATCATTTATTGGTTATAATGATACCTCATTAAATATGTATCTCAAAGCAGTTGTACCACACAACATTTCCTTTGAAAGTCAACTTAAGGTATTATTAAAGCTGCATGAATGATAACACGCAATGGGCATAAAGTCTCTTTGAATAGTTAATATTTGCCGGAAAAAAGCTCTCCGAATAGTATATGCAGACTAAATGCTTTATCTTTGTTAATATGCTATGAATTATTTATAGACATTTCTATCTCCTCTAGTGCTACATTACATGAGTAGAAATGTTTTTTCTCTGTAGATCTTTTTAAAGGTATAACGTTGACAACAGAAAATAAAAGGAATAGCATTACTAACTAGATCTACCACTAAAAGCTACCAATACATTGAGAGAAAAAGACTTTTAAGAAGTTTTCCCAAGTTTATACAAATAGATCTATACCAGCAGTGGCGAACCTATTGCATGTATGCCAGAGAGGGTACTGAGAGCCCTCTCTATGGGCATGCGCACAATCCACCTAGAAAAAATGACGGATGATCGAAATAGTGTTATTTAATGTGCAAACGCACATAACAAAAACACATAACATAAACGCAACGTTTCGGAGGGATGAACCACCCTTCATCAGGTGATGCGCGCCATCACCACCACTGCTCTAATCGCTATCCTGGGTCCCCTCAGCAAACGAGTGCTCCTTCAATATAGGCTGTGTACATTGCCTTACAGCAGCGGTTCTCAACCTGTGGGTCGCGACCCCCGCCGGGGTCGCGAGGCCGTCCCACGGGGGTCGAGAACCGCCTCCGACTCCCGGAAGTGCCGCAGGAACCCTTCTTATAAGGGTTCCTGCGGGTGACGTCAGCCGCAAACGTCATCACGTCGCGGCGTGGTGACGTCAGGGCCGGGGTCGCCGGCTGAAAAGGTTGAGAACCGCTGCCTTACAGCTTTCAGGTCATATCTGCAGCCTGCACTGAAGGAGCACTTGCTTACAGGGAGGATCTAAGTAGGATAGCCGCGGCCAGAGGTTTGCACTAATGCAGGTGCAATGACATCACTCATTCTTATAAAATAAAAGACAAAAGGGATACATTATCCACTATATAACTGGACATCTAACTCCTAACTCCAAATAATGTTATGTAATAGAGCAGAATGAATATTCTGACTGAGAAGAGTGAATTGAATTGAGGTTCAGTTTGGTTATTGATTGGTTTATAAGAATAAGTAATAGGGGTTGCAGCAGTCGCAACCAGGCTCGATCCCCCGCCTCTGCCACTGCTGCAACGTTTCTCTGGCAGTGCCTGCTCGGTAAGTGCTTGAATATGGAAGGACAAGAGGGGTGTCATGGGGGTGGGGCCCAATTTCAATCTTGATTGTACATTAGGCCCACCTCTTTACATTTATGCCAATGATGAGGATACGGTTATAGCACATGGCAGAAAACTGTAAGAAATTTGATATGAAAGTGATGAGAAATTATGTAATGATGAACGTGGCCTGAATCAGTAGAAAGAAGAAATGGTTATAATAAATTACAATTTAAAAGAACAGTAACACCCAAAAATTAAAAAAAATCTAAATTGCTCCTTTAAAGTAAGAAATGTAGCTTTAAAAATTGCACTTTAGGGCATATTTCCTAAATATGTATTATTTAAAGTGAACCTGTCACCTCAAAACTAATACTAATTTAGGTTCTACTAATGAAATAAACATTTTGTAAATATATATGTATTTAAAGAAATGTACTTTTATACAGTATTTCTCTCTGTCATCTTCCCTGTCAACCTGCCTTTTCTTTCCCGAGTGTCTGTTGGGTGGGGCTAAATGATGATTGCCATTACAGCTCCTCCAATCAGATCCCTTAAATCACAATCTAGCAGGGATCTGCAGCTTTTCAAATTTTTAGCACCAGGAAATGTGTGTGATGTGTACTGGCCAGTTTTCCATGAAAAGGTACCCTCTCCCAGACATTTTTGCCCTAATTACTACTTAGCACATGTGCAGAAGTCAGCTTTCCCTCTGTAATCTCCTGCATTCCAACTTAATTTATGCGGCCAAAAGGTCAGCGCACTGCTTAACCAATAGCAGTCAGGCAGCTTTTTCTTCTCATGTTGCCTGACTTGCAAAACAGAGAGAGGAAGGGGAGCAGGGGGAGGAAAATGTCAGCTCTCTTTAGAACTATACAGTGAAACAAACGTCAAATATTATTTCTTACCTAAACATTTCTTTAATAATTTGTGTCAGCAATTGGCTTAGAATAAAGGAGTTGAATATGTATGAATGCAGCTATATCAGCACTATAGTGTCCCTTTAAGTTATGCTACTACCACGCACTGAAACAACAAAACACTAGCCTCATCATGACCCAGTTCCCCCAAAAGCCTTAAAGTAAATATTAAGCAAAATCAAGTGCATGACAAAGACCCAAATCTTAATCATCATCCTTGCACTAAACAGCAGCCCCGATAAAACAATGGATAGAGTGCCCACAAAAGTGTATACCTTCATAGTTCTTTTAAGCATTTAAGACCCTAGATCAGGGGTCGGCAAACTTGTTTTGGGAGGGAACCATTTCACTCCCTCCTCCAGCGGCGATGACTATCTTCTGAGCCACCGGAGGAGGGAGGCGTGCTCTCTCCCGACCCCATGACCACTGACAGCCAATCAGAAGAGCCGTCAGCGGCCATGGGAAGGGCTTGGGCGTGGCTTCGGCAGTGCACTCCGAGCCACAACAAGGCAGCTAAAGAGCCGCATGTGGCTCGCGAGCCGCACTTTGCCTACCGCTGCGCTAGATAAACACGGGATATTTATAAAAACCTAAAATTTTAATGGGTTAGCATTATTAGCACTATTATATCAAAATTCTGGATACCGGCATTTATAAAGCCTGATCCAAGTATTTAAAAAACCTATCATTCCCAATGAAGATGGTCTTGTTCATCGATATCTATCTGAAAGGGAATGGAAACCTCATAAAAAAAAAACCTGTAACAATTTGTTTTGGAACCTATATAAAGCAGTGAAACTGAAAATAATGTGAAATGCGTGGAAACTAATCAAAACGAATTCGAACAGGTTGAAATGACCTTTGTAAATATCCCTCTTAATACTTACACCACATATTGGCGCTGTGTTGTCATTGTCATTCACATCTCATATTATTTATAGCTTGCGTATCTTGGAATGCTCTAAGAAACAAACACGAGACTCACAAGAACATGTTGCAGATATGAGACCCATATCTAAACATTTCATTTATGGTACACTTCTAGTAGATGACCAGCTAGTACAAATGCACAACAAACATCAATAAGTACTAAAGCACCGGTACGCATCATGTGTTTGTTATAAGTCTTCTCTAAAAAGCAATGCAGAAGGGTATCAAAATGTTGTGGGCATTTTGGCTAATTTTTATTTATTTATTTTTTACCAATTCCCAGAATTTCTTCACTTGATACAATGGAGTTTCTGATTGAATATGGCCAAAACTTACATGCCTGAGTGGTAAAGGTAAATCTAGAAGGAAAAGAGAGAAAACATTGTATTATAAAACGTTTTTATGCTGTGTAAAAACTGCACTGTATTCTGCCTCTGAATCATTTCCAGAAAACAATCTAGATTTTTATTTCTCAATATCTTAAAAAAATAATCACAATGGTCTAATGCAGGGGTCGGCAAAGTTTGTAGATGAGGGAGTCATTTTTCCCTCCTCCACTGGAGAATTTTTCTTCTGAACCACAAAGGGGGAGGAGCAATCACATGACCTGCCCACGTCCAATCAGAAAAGGTGTTGGAGGTTCTGGGCAGGGCCAGCAAGAAGCACTCTGAGCCACAACAAGGTGCCTAAAGATCCACATGTGGCTCTCAAGCCCCACTTTGCCGACCCCTGGTCTAATGTATCATACACTGAAGCAAAAGAAGTATCTTTATTAGGCGCACCCATAATAGTAAGTTAGCAACTGTAATTAAATATTAATGTAAAGAAAAAATCTTTTATTAGATATGGTTAAAAACAATTAAAAATGCCGACAAAAATAGACATAAGTGCTACTCTTGTATTGATTGTGAAGTATTTATCAAAAATTAACTTAATTCATCAAGTAATAGTTAAATTAATTACTGGGGTATCCCAAAATCTCAGTATCACTGCAAATCCAATACCCTTCAGGGTAGCACCTTTTGAGCGGGTTATCCACATAGGCTGGTAAAGTGTACTGACACTTACCCCTTTACTTCTAGTTTGCCTTGTATTTCTGTCCAATGACAATCACATCCAGTGCATATATTTGGATTTTCAGTGATACTGAGACTGGTAATTCTTTTAACTATTACTTGATGAATTAAATTCATTTTTTGATATAAATACTTCACAATCAATACAAGGGTAGCACTTATGTCTATTTTTGTCTGTATTTTTAATTGTTTTTAACCATATCTAATAAAGGATTTTTTTTTACATTAATATTTCATTACAGTTGCTAACTTACTATTGTTTCTTCAGTGTATGATATGATTGATCAGATATAGATCCTTACAGCACCCCAACCCTTATAAATAGGGAAACTGATATTTTGTACACATCACTTTGTGCTCCATATTTCTGTTTTTATATAACAGTCTAATGGTCTAATTCACTATTTGTTATCGGTCTCTGCATGTACAAGTCACATGATTTAAATATGTACAATAAATCCTGCAACTGGACCAAGTCCTAAACTAAATTCTGGATTAGGTACATTCCAATTTTATATTTAGATACAGTATGTTGCCTGATTGATTTATCTCATTACTACTAGCAGTATGTGTGCTGAATGACTGAAACTGATGAGCGACTGGATCCATAGACAAAGTAATGTTTCTTTAACTGTTTAACAACAATGTCTACCAGTCACACTTGTACAGTGTGCAAGGCATTAGAGACTCCTTCCTTATTTTACACTGCTGCTGCTGTTGCTCATAGAATAAGCTGGTGTCAGCCTGCTATTCCCTTTTATAGCGATCCATAAGTAGAATGTGACCACAGGACTTTAATCATAGGGCTCTATGAAGTTGCATAACAGATGGAGGAATTCCAGTGAAAGAAGCACTTTCACTTTGTGATATTTGGTGGAATGTTACTGAGGTCATTGTTACAACAAATAATCTGATATCTATTTGTTGCATGTATAAACATAAAAATGTGCTTTTAGTAATTGGGGCATATTGGTCTCGGCGAAATTTATTAAAGGCGTAAATTTTACCAATCAATCAGAATTTGCATTTGATCGGTCAGAATTTTGATCGTATCGCCGGCTTTGCCTTTAGTAAATTTTGCCCAGCCTGGTATAGTACTGCTTTCTAATGAATGGGATGTTTTACAAATCCTCGAAAACCAAAAACCAATATATATATATATATATATATATATATATATATGAAATAAAATTATGAGTCAAAATTATTGATGCAAAAGTTAAATAATAACACAAATTACTGTAACAGTGAATCTCTGTATGCTTTACAGATTTAATAAAATGTATGTTTAATGTATGGTAATGTATATTACACAATGACATCCAGTATTATCAGTGTGTTCTTTAATTTGAAATAACAAAGTATCTTTAATAAGCCATGTACTACTAACATGGTTGTGTGTTATTAAAAATGCATTTACCTTTTAAGGGTTTCCATTCACTTATTCTACTCTTGAGGATTTGTTTGTCAGGTTGCATATTATTGAAAGGGGAAGAGATGCGCAAGTATCTCTATATATATTCTAATATAATAAATAATATAATATATCATTTATATTTTTTTTACATGTCAAAACAGTTAATTGAAAGAGAAATGAAACTTTCTATATTTATTCTGCCAAGCATATCAGAGTTCACCGACAGGGATAAACTAGAGAATGTCTTTACTTTGAACTTTATTCCCTATAACAAACAGCTGTTGTGTTGTCTCGTCTTTTAAACAAATGCAAATATAACCTTAGCCCAAATAAGTGCCTAGCTCCTCTCTATATAAGATACAGTCACCCAGCAGAATGTATTGCATCTCATACACAATGGTTGTCCCACATCAGCTTTCTTCTCCTTAAAGTTTCCTGCAGCCCCCATGACTGCCTCTGTCACCCTGTGCCAGATGGGAAGTGAGAGCTGACCACACTCATTGTATTGAGGAAATCCCCAGAGCTTCAGCTACAGGCTACTGGTTATTGAACCTTCA
The DNA here is from genome assembly GCA_019650415.1 of Pipa parva. Taxonomy (NCBI): domain Eukaryota; kingdom Metazoa; phylum Chordata; class Amphibia; order Anura; family Pipidae; genus Pipa; species Pipa parva. The sequence goes on along the minus strand of WMED01027406.1, from coordinate 1,324 downwards.
TAAAAAATTCAGGCCTGATTTAACAAGTGTGCTGAAATTAAACGTGTGTCATGTTATCCGCCCTCCTTTCAGTTTAAAGAGAGCAGTTGTAAAGAGTCTGCCTATTGTCTTCCGATACCCAACTATGCGCATTAATGTGTAAGTTAGAAACATACTGCTATCCTATTCTATTCACCAATGTTAAGGCGGTAATAGCTCACATAAATAGGGATAAGCGGTTACGTACGTATTGAGGTTGAAATTAGTAAATGATAAAATAAATGAAAACACATTCTGCTTTGGAAACTGTTTCTTTATTTTTATTTAAATCCCTGTAAACAACTGATTTCATTTTAAAAAAACAAAATGTTTGAAAAATCTTAAGAATAAATGTGAAACATGCACTGCATATAAAATAAATGTTCAATCCCATGTTCAATCCCTCTGCTGTGGGTACTCTGGGGGTAATTCCTCAAAGTGTGAACAGTCATGTAGCTCCACATGTGAAACCATTGGCCACTTCCCCAGTTATGTTGGCCACAGCCTTACATAACTCTTTGCATTACTTTGTGGGCACACGCATGTGGCTTTTACCTGTTTACCATGCACTGGCAAAGCTAGCAAATCAGACTGCTCCAAATTCTCACCTTTGATTTCAAAGTGGCACAATAGGAGGGGTGATAGCAGGGCTCCTGTTAGGCCTCAGGTGACTGTTCGCTCAAATGGCAACAAAAATAGGGTGATGAAGTGACAACATGACCAAATAATAGTGTTGAATAGAAAGAGTTGTATAAATTAGACTTTACTACAGCAATAATAATGGTGACCAAAATGTGACAAAGTAGTGACAATGCCCTTCCTGACAGTTAATAGTATTTTGACATAAATATTTGATACAAATAATTATAGTGACCTTTTTTTCTTTAAAAAGATCCATGAGAATCATGGGAAAATGATGTCACTTGACTTCACTTTGGGGATTTGCAACATTATGTATCACTACGCATCCTGCTACTGTTGAACTGACTACACCTGACTGTGGATCAAATAGCATCCATTTCCCTTCACTTATTTGACAAGGGAATCTACTATTTAGTGAATAAGGGGTAGTGAATTCGAGTTCATTTTTGCACTTAAAATCCATTCTGTTTATGGCTTTTTTTTTTTTTCATTTTGAAGGACAGCTGTAAAAATGAGTAAGGATCATTCCAAAGAAGTTAGAGGTGAAGTATTTCAGTTTCATAGACTAGAATAGTTAAAAACAGTATAAAATCTATGGATGGACACAATGTTCCCTCTAAGGAGTGACCAAGAGTGAGCAATTTTTTTTTTGTATGAGCGACAA
>WMED01027404.1:0-10636 GCA_019650415.1 Pipa parva | reverse complement strand
CACACACACACAGACAGACAGACACACACACAGACACACACACAGACAGACACACACACAGACAGACACACACACCGACAGACACACACACCGACACACACGCACACACCGACAGACGCGCACACACACACACCGACAGACGCGCACACACACTCTCACCCCCCTCTCTCTACCTACCTTAGCGACCAGCACAGCACATGGATCACTTCCTGCTTTGGGATGCTGCTGCTGCTGCCGTTTTTTTTTTTTTCCTTTGGAACAAAACTTTATTGACTTGATTACAGCTGCCATTCCAGCCCTGCCAGGGACTCACGTTCAGGCCACAAAACCATTGGTATGTATGGCAGAGGTGGGGGCCGCAAACTATCGTCCTGCGGGCCGCATTTTGCCTGCGGGCCGCGAGTTTGAGACCCCTGCTTTAAAGGAAACTGAACGATTATTTTGCTATGATCTAGAATTTACCTTAATGGCATTAGGGATGTACATTTCAGATTAATACAATGATATCTGACACTGCAGATCCGAGACAGGTTTGAAATTCCTTGGATTGCCTAAAAAACTATGAAAACCAAATACAAATCTCATACAATGTTGGATTGTTTTGCTTGGATTTTATTACAAACCTCACTGAACTTTTAGAACCTCAATAAAAGTTTCAAACATCTGCTTTGAACCTCACTGTAAAACCATCAAATAACATGTTAAATAAAATTAAGAGCAAACTTTTACCCTTATCCTCAGTGGTGCAGTGGCAACCATTCTTACATGTGTCTTTACCATTTTTGCTGCCCTTAAGCGGTCCCGCTGTCTGAGAAGTCCTCACTCTTCTTTCATCCATGATGTCTTCCAATGGAAGAACATCCGTCTTCAGGCAAAGAAGATGGTGGAGTGAGAGCTTAACAGACAACATGGACCCATTCAAGACTACTACATGGGCCAGAACAGAAGATAACAAAAATGGTACAGGAAACTTTAATGCAGGCCTTTATAACTTTCATATAGATCTAGACCAGCGGTTCTCAACCTGTGGGTCGCGACTCCGGCGGGGGTCGCACAACCATCTCACGGGGATCGAGAACAGCAGTGGAACCCAGAAGCGCTTGCTGGTCCCTTTGTATAAGGGTTCCTGCGTGATGACATTCGGCCGGAACGTCATCACGCGATGCGCAATGACATCAGCGCTGGGGGTCGCAGCTCAAAAAGGTTGAGAACTGTTGATCTAGACACTGCACATTGATCAAATGAGAACAAATGTTACCTAATAATATTTATGTTTTTTTTTTCTCTATTTTTTTTTTATCTGAATCAAATCTGTCTAAAAATGTAATCCTAAACAATACCAAAACATGGTGATGGATCTGAATTTGAACCCCAAAACAGAGGGTCCACAAACATCCCTAATTAGGCCATTTTTCATTTACAGGATGCAAACAATCTCTTTTTTTATATTGTCTACAGACTTCTTCTGTCTCCCTAATACTGATTTTGTATCTTTTATTTTTTTTATTAAAAGACGCATAGCTTACAAGTTCTAAATTCTCCTTCCTGGCTTGGCTTTATTTTCACTTTTTTGAAGTGAAATGGATGAATGAAAAGTGAAATCAGACCTTAGCCAGATTAAGTTTGAACTTGTTCAACCATATCGGAGCCAAGATCAAATAACCAGCAGCAAATGCCTTTCATTTTCCCTTTCTGTCAAACCTTTCATCCAGAAAAGGTTATGAGTACATTTGATTCCTATATCTTTGTTAATAATTTTAATGCTGAATTACCCCACTCATTTATTTTAAGTGGCCCTTCCAACTAGATTATGCTGCATTATATTACAATTTTCAGAACCAGCTGGAATACAAATTATATCTCTCAGGATAATTTCAGTGTCTTTAAATGTCCTAGAGTTAAGGTTAATGCACCAAGAGTTTCAACATCACATATGTAACTGTATCTGATACAATAATACCAGAAATGATCTTAGGAAAGTTGGGAACATAAAACAAATTTTCACATTCTTTAAGAAAGTATATGCAATTACATTTGACAATTCTAAAAAATATTATTTTAACACAACTAAATCATTTGAATAGATGATACAAATTTGAAGAGATAGATGTTGCAAACAGCCTGGAGCAAGTAACAGAGTGTGTTAGTCATAGATGGAGCGATTAAGATTGAACTAGAGACAGGTTTTATTTTGCAGCATTAGACACTGAAATTTGTTTGACTTTTCTAGATGCACAGCAACACTCTTTTTGAATGATGAGCTGTTAAAGACTTCTTAACACACCCCTATGTAGATTGCTTTCAGAATGATATACCTGAAGCTTCTAACACATCAAGTTAAATAACCTGATCAGCGATATGACAGTTATTGTAGATAGGTGTCAAAGAATTAAGCACTAAATTCATTAAGTCATCTACAGTTTGAGGTTTAGTGCATATTATTGGATTTTATTTATATTTATTTGTCACGGTGTGACGTAAATCCATTCACTAAGAGTCATCTCTGCATTCACAGCCTCTAGCCTAACAAAGATCAAAATTTACTATTTCAGGGAAAAAAACTGCTGTTGTGGTCTTTTGTTTCTATATGTCCTTGCGTTTGGCACAGAATCAGTTGTCAGTCTGGGAGGTTTTTAAAAATCCAGCCTTGCTGCTCTCCTTGAGGAAATTATTCACATAGACACCATCTGACCAAGTAAACTATTATTTTATTTGTTACCACCAAAGGTGTTAAAATGCCTGAGTTGTGGGCCCCACTGGTCATGCAAAGAAGATGAAAAAACATTTCCCTGACATTTTTCACGTTTTATTTATTCAAGTCCATTAATATGTTCTTTTTTACATGCTAACAAGGTGTATTGTTCATTTCAACCTACTTCTGAAATCTTGAGATCTGCTCAACAAAGGAAAAAGGTGAAAAACTATTAAGTAAACTGAATGCACATGTAGTCATAGAAAGAAAGAAAATGTAATAATCTTTTGTGTATGTATTCAATTTTAATTTGCTTGGAGAATAAGACAAACTACAAGAGAGTACTTAGAATACATTTTCCCCAAGGATATGGTATTTCTAAAGCAAAGTAATGGAAATTGTAATCAGTTAAAACAATTATTGTAGAGCTTTCTACAGTTGAGGTTGATTATTTCACCATTACACAGATCATCTTGTTAATATATGAACTGTCAAAAAATGTAGTATCAATGACATCAATATAACTGGGTGGGCCAGGGGAAAAATAGTTTACTTCTACTTTTGGCTCTGCTAAATAAAATGTATCATATGTTTCAGTCATAAATCTTTAAAAACCAACATTATTCACTTTCACTTTAATCCACTGAAAATCCTGGAGATAGTCTACTTAAATTCCATATCTTGATATTTACTGGAAAATTTCTTCTGAACATGGACATATTGGAACACATTTTAAGATGAATAAAAATACAAAATGCAATACAAAAGATAACCAAATATCCATATCTGAAACAAATATTATATCAGAGAGACATGTTTTGAGCAAAAACGAATTATAGTTCCCTTAATATATAGCGTTGGCTTATACGTGATTGTTGTATTGTCCATTATTTACTGTTTTACATAGGACAAAGGAAGAAAATAGCGACATACAGGGGAATTCATCAATTGGGCAAGTGTTTAAAGAGGTTTAGTAACCCATAGCAGCCAATCAGCTTTCAGCATTCTCTGGTTTAAGGAAGCAGAAATAACTGCTATATATAGAAATAACAGGTTGCTGTAGGTTACTAGACCTCTGTAAAGTTTGCCCTTTTTGATGAATTCCCCAATTAGTTTTTAACCATAACAATTTCCAAATTGCAAGTTACCTAAAACACAAGACAGTATTATAAAATCCATTTATTCCAAGTGTCGTACAGGTAATTTAACGAGAGAGAGTTTGCTGATTGGAACATGTCATTATCAAAACACTTCAGGGACCCTTAATACCAGAAAGGAACACATCCAATGCCCACACACTAATAGATGCTTCTCAACCAAATGTCAAGAAGCTACACTGACTCCTCCAATCTTTTACTTCTTGGTAAACACCTTCTGTAGAATTTTCATTGAAAATCTACTGGGGTGTGATGATACAGAGAAGGCAGGAGAACATTCAGGCCTAAAACTCTATTAATATTATATCATTAGTAATCTCCATATTTTGTTTGGCCATAACCAAGGTATCAGTATTGTTTTTTTTTTTCTTTGAAAGGAAATCCTTCCATTAGTATGTCTTTGCATTTAAATTTAATATGGCAGAGGGATCCTTGGCTTAAATAAGTAAAAAGTAAAATATGTCTGCGGTGTTGGGACTTTTTCCATGTTCTTTTGACTGGAATGTCTTTCTTAACATCTGCAGTCACTCTTAAACTAAACTGAAGCCTCACTGCACTTGCAACTCCCTCAGGCCTCTACTCCATGACCGTGGCACAGGAACTCTCCTCTCAGTGGAACCTTCTAGAATTCATTTCTAGTCTGGTTTGTTGCCAGCTCTTATTTCCTCCTTCTCAACTGAGGGACTATTTCACCTCAGAGATATTTCTCTACATTGAACACACCAGCATATCTGAAAGCTTAGAGCATTTCCGGTTTATTCTCTTCAACCACCCTTGCACAGCTGGGAACGTAAAAATTGTACTAAACAAGTCACAAGGAAATAACGTCACACGGTGTTTATTATTACAATCGATAACTTTTTTTCCCTGATAGGATGTTACAATTTTGTGTAAATGAATTAAAACAGAATGAGTAATCACAGTAACCTGTGGGTCTATTTTACTTCAAATTAATGATTGGCAATTGAAAATGTCAAAAAAATTATATTGAAGTTTTGGGGAGAAAGGACTTGAAAAGCTAGAGTTAAATAAAAGCTTTATGGAAACATGGGGTGGGATCAGCTATAAGTGGACCAACTGAGATGCTTACTTATGAATCCAGTTGTCATTCATTTTTCAGAGACACATGCTTGGCATTCCAGCATGCTTTGCTGGGCATGGGTCAACACATTCCAAGAAAATAAAACAAAGTATAAAAAACTACAGGTAAAAAGTTAGATTCTCATTTACTAAGGAGGCATAACAACATTCTAAGGTAAATGTCTCTTAGTTGCAACTGTCCAGAAGTATAAGATGTATTAGATACAACCAGCTGAGACACTTAACTCTGAATTCAACTGTCAGAGACCTCCCTGGTATCTCAGCATACCTTGCTGGGTATGGGTAAATGAACCATTGGCTGCTGAAGCCAATAGAATATTGCAATGATCTTATTTGGCTCTCTAACCACCTACCCTATGCCCTGTATGGTGTGAGTGGATATGTAAATAATTATGAAGTAGACCTCCTACTACTACTCAGCAAGGAAAGACAGGAAATATAACCCACAGGCAGTAATGTACTGATCCAGTTCCCACTTGCAGGGTTTGATTAAGAACCATACAACATATGTCTGACACTTTTTAATGCTCTATTAGAGTTTTTTGCACAAATAAACTTGTTCCTAACTCTGTTATATCACCCTCTAAGTACCCTAGGGTGGGGATTCTAATACAATAATATTGTATAGCAATCCATTTCTAGGAAGAACCATACTATTACTTTTCTCAGTTTTTAGAATAAATTAATTATACCATAAATTATTTAATTATCCCTTTTATCCTTTGATCAGTGGGGACGTGGGAAACAGGTGAAATCTTGATCTCCTAAGGCCTTGGGTTTAGGTTATTTTAACAAATAAATTCTATATAGTTATAGACCCAATAAATTCTATATAATTATTTAAGTTACAGGGTTATTATTAGTATTGGATTTGGTTAATGCCTTTTTTTTCATAATTAGTTCAAGTTTTCTTTGGTGGCATGCCCAAGTGCATTTGAAAGAACTATACTAGATGCTCTTTCATCCTCCTGAGTGTTTTTTAACTGTTTGTGTCCTGAAAAGACACAGAGGGGTTATTTATTAAAGAGCGAATTGTGACTTTGCATCTGTTCGCATCACTTCAATCAGGATGACAAGAATCCACTTCTCCTTATTCATGAAGCAGCAGATAGACTTGTCAAACAAGTAGACAAGCATCAGACATGGTTGAATGTATGCTGCGGCGTAGTTCGTCAGACAATTGTGGGATGCGGAGTCATGCAAATTCCTCCAGTGAAGTGCAGTGACGTCATCCTCCCTATATCCCACTAATTGTATATAAGTGAATAATACATTTGTTTCTATGTCACCTTGTCCCTAGGTCATGTTTAGTAATAGACTAATTTAGTCGCAGTCCCTAGTGTCACTTTTAAATAAATAGTTGCCTTAAGAAACACTGGAGCCCTGCCATCAACCCCACAATTCGCCTGTCTGATGTGGAAAACTCAAACAGGTGAAATCAGAGCAGTACGCCTTGTGGAATTCACTCCTTTGACAGACTCTGTCACATGCTGAATAGCCGAATTCTTTGTGCACGCAAGCAAAGTGATACGAAGAGCTCAGTAAGTCCGCGACTGTTGTAAGTGTCCGAATTGATAGTAAATTCATCACATTGCAGAGTTTCTTAAATAAGCGGAGTTGGAGAAGTTGAGAAAGGATGCAAATTCAGGCATTTACATGACTGTTCGCCCTTTAATAAATAACCCCACAATCTTGGATTGTGATGTGAGTTTGGGTACCAGTGTTATAGAACAGCACTTACTCTATATTCCAATCACCATCCAGCTTTTCCCCTAATATTACTCACAACAACCTTCTTGAAAGCAGATTGAAAAAAAACACAAGGGTCAGTTTAGTCAAACATTATCCTATTAGTATAATTTTGGACAATGAAAGGAAACTGGAGCAAGAAAAATTAATTCATGCAGAGCCAAGTAGAATATAGGTGGTACCTTTTATTAGCAGCAGTAGAGTGTAGCACCTTGTTAGTCATAGATATAAGCAGAGGCAAGTAGAATATAGCTGATACCTTTTATTAACTAATGGAATAGATGGTAAATGCAAGCTTTCCAGACTACTTAGGTCTCTTCTTCAGACATAGCATGGGCATCATCAAAATATTTTATATTATAAAATTATATTTGATGGCATAATCAAAATATTTTATAATTACGGGATCACTAATTAATTCATGCAAACGCTGAAAGTACATTAAAAAAAAGATGGCACCCATGTCACTTAAAACCTTAACCTTTGATAGTAAACACTGAGCAACCATACTATATAAAAATAAAATGATAAGCAGCAGAAATTAAGGAGATATCATACTCATGGCCACACATCAATGACAGTTTGGGCAGGGAGTTACAAATGGTACTATCCTGAATAAAATAGATCAGAATTTGTATGTATTACTGTGTAGGGGATATTAATCCATAGTTCCTTTGTTACGCTGATTACTTTGATCCAATGCTGCTGAGCTCTCGCTTGATATTCAGAAGTTAAACATCTGAAATAGGTCTGAAATTTGTGAGGTTAATGGGAAGTCAAATTAAAATCAACACTGCTCAAGCCTGGCCTGACCAATTCTTCCCGCAATTTAGAACCTCATTGAGCAGAGTGGAAATGAAAATTGGCTAAAGCATTGTTATATATTTTAGCACTGTTGCTTTTAAGATGTTGAACCTGAGATTATGTCATAAAGCAAGAAGTTCATTAGGTTAGTTAGCTGAGCTGTATTAAGGGAAGGTGTCAATTATTTTCTCAGTGCTGGTTTAAAATCAAAAGGCAATTTTTAGTTCATATGAAGTTTTGTCTTACATTTACTTCTGAGGAAAATGACAGTAATGATTATATACACATCCTTTTCATGTATCTGTCGGGGATGATGTTTCTTGTCATTGCTAAGTACATTTTGTCTACTCACTGCAAAGATATTAAGGAAACTTGTTCTGCTCTTGAAGCTTCATAGAAAATACTGTGACTGGTGTAAATGACGTGAAACATACTGTATGTCTAAATACTGAAATAACTATTAGTCCTTCAGCTGACACTGGCCTTGCTACTGTTTACAGATATATACGTATATATATATATATATATATATATATATATATATATATGTATATATTAAAGATAACGCCTCATTACTGTTATCTGCAATAAACATACTCATGAGTCTTTCAGGTAAAAAATCAATTCATTTCTGTCTGATTTTTAGGTAAAAAGGCAGCCAGACCGGATGAAGAGGCGCAGGAACAGAAGTATACTTATAATAAACAACAGCAGATCCTGGGCTATACAAATGTTCAGGATGATTGACAAACAGTAACACATGTGCTGCCTCAGGGTAACTGCGTAGGAAGGTAACCAGCAAGAAAGAACTTTTATGCTGATATCTATGCAATCCTGAATTATACGTAGGATAACTTACTCCTTTATGTCATTTCTAAGAATATATATAGTCAATAAGGAGCTCCATGTCTATATAAAAGCACAAGGCCACAGGCTGTTTAATATCCTCATAAATTACAGAACAGGGTATGTTATCTTTTATAATCCATATATATAAAAATGAATGTATGTGTGTATGTGTGTGTGTGTCCTTTATGCATTACTACACCATTCATCCAATCGGCATGAAACTTTGGGAAGTTGTTATGTACACTCCCGGGAAGGTTTCTGGCATAGTACATTTCGTCCCCTATTTCACTTAAGGGCGTAACTAGCAAAAAATATATTATTCATGAAACTTTGGGAAGTATGTCTGTCAGTGTGTGTGTCTGTGAGGGTGTGCTGTGTGTTGTGTTACAAAATGTTTTTCCAAATATCGCACGGAATTACAAAAATCATCAGTGGCTAAGTGAACGTGCTATATTAGCAGCTACGAAGAACGATGTCAATGCCATCAATTTCAGTATTCAAAATGGAATACCAGGGGAAGCAACAATGTATAAGTCCATTGATACTGTGATTAATCAAGACGAATTTGTCAATTACCCCACGGAATTGGCGCGCCTATCATTCTTCTTCGAAACATCAATCCACCACGACTTTGCAACGGTACAAGACTTTCGGTGAAAAATATGAAAAACAATGTAATCGAAGCTACAATTCTGAATGGGAAATTCAAGGGGGAAGATATACTGTTACCACGTATTCCAATAATCCCAACAGATATTCCATTTGAGTTGACATGTTTGCAGTTTCCGGTGAGACTCGCTTTTGCAATGACCATCAACAATGCACAAGGACAATCGCTGCAAGTGTGTGGGCTAGATTTGGAGAACCCATGTTTCTCACATGGACAACTGTATGTGGCCTGCTCACGTTCTGATTTATTCGTATACGCTCCAGACGGAAAAAACAAAAATATAGTATATCCACAAGCACTGAAATAAATAAATAAAATTTAAATGACACTTTCAAATGATTTGCTGATGAAAATAAATAAATATTAATAAAAATGATACGATTCAAATTGATTTTTTTTTTCATAAAGAGTTTTCTTGAATTTCCTTTTTTCTGATATTGCAGCAACGCACGACGGGTAAGCTAGTACAAAATAAAATACATTTACAGTTTGCAATCTATTTTAGCACTTGATCTGTGGACTAACATGACCTCTCTACCCTAACTTATATATATATACATAAGCATCAGAAAATTGGACAATCACAAGTATATTCCAAATGTAAAAATATATATTTTTAAAAAAACATAGTAACATAGTTTATAAGGTTGAAAAAAGACATAAGTCCATCCAGTTCAGCCTATTTTCCTGCAATGTTGATCCAGAGGAAGGCAAAAAACCCATGAGGCAAGAGCCAATTATCCTCATATTAGGGAAAAAAATCCTTCCCGACTCTAAATATGGCAATCAGAATAATTCCCTGGATCAAGGTCCCACCTTCAGTTATCTATTACCCATAACTTATAATGTTCTTACACTGAAGGAAAGCATCCAAACCAGTTTTGAACTCTTTAATGGAATTAACCATCACAACTTCTTCAGGCAGAGAGTTCCATAACCTCACTGTTCTTACAGTAAAAAATCCCCTTCTATGTAGATGCAAAAGGAAACATTTCAGTCCATGCCAGACCTTCGACATGAAAAACATTTTTTTTAAACAACCCAACATTTAAACCTTCTCCCACAATCAACAATAAGGGGGAATTCACCAAAGTCCGAAGTAGTGCGAACAGTTTGGGCGACTGCACAAGTCGCGAACACAAGAGATCTTAGCAATATTTGGCGTGTGCGTGCACGGAAATGTCTAATTTAACTGAAAATCCTACAAACGAACGAGTATTCATTTATTTTACTTCACCACTTCAAGGCCCCATAAAGTAAAATTAAAAATAATATCTCTAAAAATCCAGTTGTTGAATCAAAATAGTCGTGACTTCGCTTCTCATCGCACACCAATAAAGATGCGAAGTATACTTGGTGAAGAATTGGGTGGCGATGATCGCTGATGCATGCACAGTATGGTGTAGTTGGGCAGAGAGAGAAGGATGCGAAGTCATGCGGAGTGATGAATGAAGGGAGCTGACGTCAGTCTCCCACTATCCCACTCACTATTTAGTGAATTTTCCATGTATTACTATTAAAATCTTGTTCCTATGTCATGTTGTAAATCAAACACAGTCACCATTGTCATTTTTCATTGAATTGTCAACACACGCAACACTGGAGCCCTGCCAT